>PISX010020215.1:0-36226 GCA_004024625.1 Mellivora capensis | reverse complement strand
TGGGATGGTAGACGTTTGCTGTACAGCAGTTTCTTCAACCCCTTCACAAGCCCTGGAAGCGAAGTCCAAGTCTAATTGTTTATAGTCCTCTTTAGAATGTGGGTAATTAGGGCTTCCTTGTTCTCAGGTCCAAGCCTTAATTCTTAGGAAATAAGAAAAGTCTTATTCAGCATCCCATTATAGGGAAGAGGATTACACACGCTATAATCAAATGGTAAACTAAATGCAACCACATTCCAAAATATATAATTCAAGTCATGAATGTGGACACGAGGAGGAGAACACATCAGGGAAGGTTTGATGTCTTTCCCAGTGCCTCCAAGTCTCTCTTTTCTCAGGAGAAGATGAAGTGATTGAACTAGAAGACATCCGAGTGATGCAAGCTATTAAGGGGGTTATTTTCCAGGGATTTAGAGTTTTGGCTAAGAACCCATCACTGGGGACAATCATAAAAAGAGTAGCTAACATTTACCATGATGGGCAGACACTGCTTTGACTTGTTTTAACCTTACATCACCCCTGGGTTAGATGCTATTAGCTTCATCCCCTTTTTATGAATAAAGGAGCTAAGGAGTCGAGACGTAATGCAAATTGGCCAATGTCACACAGATGGCAAGTGCTCCACGTGGTCCGAGGGCCCATGTCACTGTGAAGTACGCACACACATCCAATGAGCGTCATCACCCTGCGTGGGGGCAAAGGCTAGAGAGCCACTGCAGAGGTGTCTTTGAAGACAATTCTGAGAAGTCAAAGACTTGACAATTCATTGTTCCCTCACCCCAAAAGAGGAGGGGAACGGGGTCCCCCAACCGAAGCCACTTATGAGAATCACTAGGCCAACACAGCAGTTCGGAGGGTCTGCAAGAGCAGGGATTGATTGGCTCGATGCTGGTGAACATACAGGGCCACCCCATGGTGTGGCTGGAGGTGCTCAAACCCCCCAGAGGCCTCCCACCAGAAAGAGCTGGCACTTGCTCATCTGGCAGAACAGGTCACACTGAGCAACCAAGGTAGCCTCCGATACTCAAACTACATAAAGATACTTGTTGCCTCTTTCTTCTTATCTTTCATTCCTGCCTGGACCCTGGAGGAACCCAGAGGGGCAGATGATGTGGAGGAAGAAGTGGAGTTGGGAGGAAGGTAAAACCAGCCATGCACCTTCCCCTTGCTTCCTGCTGGAGTTCACAAGCTAAGGGAGAGGATGCCCAGAGTCTAGGGCGCTAAAATAGGCTTAGATTTCCCGATTTCCCCAAATGCAACTGTTGTAAACCAAGTAACAAGTAAACAAAATCTGTTACCGCCCCCTGCCAAATTGCCCTGCTCTGGAAGCTGGTGAGCTGTTCCAGAAGCCCAGTATCTTCCCTTCCTCATTACCAGGATGAGGGGCTTGCCTCTGGTCATCTCCTGGCCTTCCTCCCTGTTTGTGCTTTAGAGAGAAGAGAAACCAGTTCAGTATAGCCCAGAAGTCTGCCTCCCAGAGCTTTAAGTGGTGCGTCCTCTGGGAACATGCCTTCCCTGAAGATTTAAACATGACTGTCTGAGACCGTACACCATGCAGTGGTCTCGGCCCCAGGGTTTTGGTGGTGAAATACAGGGGCTGACACATCCCTGCTCTCACTTCCCTCTCTCACTTCCCTGGGGATTGTGGAGGGGAGGGGACTGGGCACCCACCTGCGTCCCGGAGTGCAGGCCTTCTTTCCCTCCATTAGCCCTGGAGAGCTTCTGCTTCTCACTCTCTCTGTCTCTCTTTTTGCCTGCCGTGTGCACTGCTTTCAGGAAGCTACTAGCTATGACACGCTTTCACGAAAGCCTTTGGGGTACAGCTTGTCATCAGGGGGCACAGAGCAGCACCAGAGTCCTAAAGGATGCCAGGAATCCATGCCCTCCAGCTCCTCGTGACTCCTCCTGCTCCCACATTCTCCTTTTCTCCCATTTTTTAGCTCCTCTCCAGGGCCGTGGCATCCTCCCATTAGGGTATAAAGCACACTTCTCTCTGTCTCCCTTCGTCTCATCTGGGCTCAGCCTCGGGCGCCTGACTTCCTCCACCAAAAGGACACATCAAGGTGTTCTCACAGACAGTGGCACATCTCGTCTCAAAATGAATGATGCCATCCCTTGAAGGGAGAAGCAGCAGTGGCTTCTGTCTGAAGAAGCCCAGCACATCCTGGGAGCCCGATAAGGATAACAGTAATGACAGCCATGGCTCCAGAGCCATGAATTCCAGAATTGGAGTCACTGAAGTGCCCGATGTCTTGCAAATTGACTGCCAGGAGAAGGCAGCTTGTCACATATTTTGCAACAGGTGCAGATGGCATCAGTGTTCTTGAGTTGTGAGTTCCTTTGAACTCGTGTGTGCACAGACAAGGTGGCCCCCCTCTGTCTCTGTGCCTGGGTTCACTCTCCCCACGACATTCTTCCTCCCGCACATCCTTGTTCCCCAAGCACTGTCATGTGTATCCCCAGGCACGCTTCCCAGGGTAGTGCTGGGAGACACATTATCCACAACCACTTGACGTCAAAGGCAATTGAGGCAGAGAGCATGAAGTCTGTAACTGGCAGGTCCAGTTGAGGGAATTCAGGTTTTCTGTCTTCAAATCCCACTGCACCTTTGTGCAAATAAAGATCACTTCTACACAGAGTAAGATAGGAGAGGGCATGGTTCTTCGGGACCTGTGGTGCTGATCCAGTAAAGTCTTTGTTGAATAGAGAATATTTGGCAAGGGCCTTGAGAGAGACGTTGGCAACACATCGATTATCTCAGAGGGGGGCACATGTCACGGACAATTTGACAGACCCATCCCGCAGCCCAGTATTTGTAAAACATTCTTGTATTGTCTGCAGACGCAGCATGGCACAGAACTCGGAAGGCATTTATAAGAATAACACGTTTCAGCTGGGATATGGGAGGTCATGTTTAATGAGTGCCGAATGGTTTGTCTCTATTTTTTTTTTTTTAACCTAATCTGCAAAGTAAGTAATGGCATTTTACAGACAAGGAAACTTAGAGAACAAGAGCTTATGGGATTTTTTTTTGTCTTAACTATCTTTCTTTTTGGGGGGGATTTTTTTTTTTAAAGTGAAATATCCCTGCATCATTGCAGCGGCAAACATTTGTTCAGCATGTAATCTGCTCCAGGTACTTTACATTTTATATCTTCCCAGTAATCGCCCCGAGGATTGTCCAAGGGAGGCCCCATTATTGGTAGAGTTTGAGGGGCCCCTCGGTCATGTAGAGCAGTGAGGCAGGTGGAAGCAAAGGGCTGCGCTAAAATCCTGTTGGATGCTGCATTGAAAACAAGGCTTGGGGGGCAGCAGTGTTGGGTTTCCTCATTTCTTGCCTCCTAGTTAGTCCTTGGAGAAGCCCACTTGGTGGGGATATGGGGTCTGTCCGGGAGATGGCTGGGTGATGTGGGCTAAGGACCAAAAAGGGATGGGACCTGTGGTACCTGGGAATTCTGATAGGTTAGCTCCCCTCCAACAAAATTTGCATAGCAGATTATAACTCCTTTCTAGCAAGAGCGGTTCCTCACCCACCCTTCCTCGGGGAACTCACTCTGCCTCTGATGGCAGGAAGGGAAGGAGGAGGGGACAGGAGCCAGGAGTCTTTCTGGTCATCCCTTTCTTCTGAAAACCAGAGATGAAGGACTTTCCCCTGCCCCCCAGCCCCCAACATGGGACCCGTTTTAGTGTTTAGGAAATGGAGGGGGACATAGATGAAGTAAGTTGCCTAAGGTCACAATTCTTCCTTGGTGTCTGAATCCAGCCTCTTCCTGACACCAGGCTGCCTCTGTGGAGCTCACACCCAGCCTCCCCTGCCCTGGGGCCTTTCCCTGTAGCCTCTTCCCTATCTTGGGAACTAAGACCCACAGTACATTGGCGGCTAAAGCCTTTGAAAGGATTCTGGCGCAATTCTGTCCAGAGACTTCGATACAGCTGCCATCACCTTCTTAACTTGTATGTTGTCCCGTTTTCCCTGATTTTTGACTCCCAACTGCTGGCAGTGATCCAGGCCCCTCTCCAGACTTCACTGCTGCTGTCCACTCACTCTCATCTCTGCGGCTCAGGCCTTTCCGCACTCCCTGTCGGTCCAGTGTTTCATATTGTCCTTCCAGGTGTCACCGATAACCATGCTGGTCCTCACCTCTACATAGCACCCGGATCGGGCAAAGTAGAAATTGGGGCTCCAGTTTAGTCTGAGGATGCTCTCCATACCTAGACATGCTGTGAGGATGGCAGTTCAGTTAAGTGTGAACACTGAGGACTCAGCTCTCTAAGGCAGTAGCTCTGTGGTCCTGTTACACTATTATTTTTCTCTGCTCTGGGATGGTATTTCAGTATATTGACTGACGTGACTCTGTTCCTATTTCCTGTTGCGCCAAGACCCTGGTGGCGAGGAAGTCTCACTCCTTTGCTGCCTCCAGGAAGGGACGGTTTGGGAGGAATAGCAAAAGAGCCCTGAGTTACCTAGTGTGTCTGACCCCGAGACCCAGGACTTAGGGAGGATATTAACAACTCGAGAGAGAAGCAGCACCAGGCTCCCTGAGAACAGGTGATTCGGGGCTCTGTACTCCTCTGCGTTCATGGCTGGAGCGAGAAGAGGGGTGGTGGAGGTAACCCTTTATGCTGTCGAGAGGGAGGGGATGAGGTGGCCTTTCCCAGGTGTGCCGGGGAGAGGTGACAGTATGCCCCAGAAGAGATGGTGGCTTCAGGGCTTATCCAGGCAGAGAGCTGCGGGGACCGGGGAAAATACTCCCCCTAGCAGGTGGGCAGAGCTGCAGCTGTGGGGTTTCTTTGTCCTCAGAGGGGCCCGGGGTAGCTGAGAGGGCCCAGGTACAGCTGGCTGAAGAAGTCTTGATGCTGGAGATAAGGGAAGAGAGGAGTGTCCTATGTGGGCCAGAGCCTGGGGACCTCTCGCTAGAGACCAGCGTGGCCAAGTGACCATGAGAGGTGTTCCACCATCTCACAAAATGTGGGGTAATGTGGCACAAGCTTTGTCTCTTAATGTACATAAAATCCAGGGAAACACACTGGGAAAATCCCTAAATTAGATGAGATGAAGATTCTGATACTACCTAGAATGGGAGTTTGAAATAATTAGGTTGTGAAAGATAACAAATTAAAGAATTAATCTATGGTAAAAGAAAACAAAATAATGGTTTCTTGGAGCGGGGGTGGGGATTAACCTGGAAAGGGTTCAAACAACTTTCTGGGGGTGATAAGTGTCCTCTACATCTTGAGAGGGGCATGCATTCCATGAGGGTCTGTATTGATTAAAACCTATTAAACTGTATGCTTAAGATCAGAGTATTTCATTGACTGCAAATTAGGCTTCCACAAAAATATTCAAGAGATGGGACACCTGGGTGGCTCAGTCGGTTGAGCATCTGCCTTTGGCTCAGGTCATGATCCCAGGGTCCTGGGATCGAGCTCCACGACCTCCCCCCACCCCCCTGCTTATGCTCTCTCTCACTCACTCTCCCTCTTTCAAATAAATAAATACAATCTTTAAAAAAAGTTCAAGAGATGAAAAAAAAATAAGGTCACACTTCTTGCATGCCATAGTGTGTGACATTCTGAGAGTTCAGTGATTTCCTGAGGTCACAGACATGGAACCCCTTTTATGTGACCCTAGAGTCCATGTTCTCCCAGTTGAGAGAAGGGTGGCCTGCTGGTGGGAGCCCAGCTCTGCCGCTTCCTGCTGTGTGACCTTGGGCAAGCCTTGTGAAGGGTCATTGCCTCAGTTTCCCTGTCACGGCTTGTGGGTAGGAACAGCTCCTACTTCAGAGGGTGCTTTACTAACTGGGAACGTCTCAGAACAGGGCTGACACTTATCAGCGTGGTTGACTCCTCCTTCACCACAAGCTGAGCCATCTCCAGGAGCCATGGGAAGCAGAGTAGACTGTTGACTAGGCGGGGGAGTTTGGTGACAGAACTGCCTCCCGACCAATCCGCAGTGACGTAGAGAAACTTCGGGAAAGCTGGAAGAAGCGTATATAACCTTTAAAAGCCTGAATAAAGTCCACAGATACTACAAATGTTCTCGGGGAAGATGGAAAAGACATGTTACAGTGGGTGCAGGCTTTTTAAAGTTAGATCAAGAATCCTGATATGCTTTCCCTGAGCCTCTTCTTTGAGCTTTTTCTCAAGGTATAAAGTACGGAAATGGAAGTTGTGTATTCCCCTTTGGGGAATAAATGCAGGAAGCATTCAAGTCATGTTAAATTAATGCTCCTTCCACACATTTATTGAGGGCCTGCTATTTGCTAGAGTTCTGGGATCTCAGGAGAATGCACAGAGAATAGAAATCCTTGGGGAATTTAAAGTATGGAAGGGGACACAGCTGTGTATGCAAATCAGTGCAGTATTGGGGAATAAAATGTAGGTTGCATTAGAGATGTGAACAAAAGGCTCCAAGAACCTCGTTGAGGGCATGGAAATCGGCAGGGGGGCATGAGGGAAGTTTCTGGGGTTGGCCTCTGAGGGAGGGTGGAAGGCTGCATGACAGGTAAAGGTTGCAAGAAGGAGAGGATGATAGAGACATGGGGCCAGGGGATACTGAATCCTTACTGTCAAGCATCTAATGGCCTGCTTTACACTTGCAAGAGCTGTATGTACAAGAAACATGAATAGGAGTCAGAATCCTTTTACTAAGGGCCACACAGTGTGAAACACCCAATACAGAGATCTCTCTCAAAGGCTGAACTGGGAGTATGCAACCCAGGCTCAAGAGAAAGTGGGACTTTGCATTTCACTCTCCCTCATCATCCTTCCCGCACTGCCACCATATGTAATTCTAGGCAACTGCCCACTTAGGTTATTTGTGGAGAGACACTGCTGGTATTCAGATGAACACGGGTCCAAATTACTCATCTAACCACATGGAATCTGGAAGAGAGAGACAAAGCAGAGCAGGCCTGTCCTGAGAGACCAGGGCCTGCCACCATCTGTTGATCATGAGGACACTGGACCTTAGTGATGACACCTCCTAGTGAGCATATCCTGGCCAATGTCTCAATTGTTGGCCAAGGAGATGGCCGTGTTCTGCAATAGCTGGGAAAAGTTGGGCTGAGACTCACTCTTTCTACCCTGAAGGAACTGGAAGGAAATGCTTCCTTCCCTCCAGTGAACAATAAGGGAGAATGGCATCCCCATCTAGGAGAGGAACAGGTTGGTGGTGGGGCAGATAAAGACAGAGGGAAAGAGAGAATCTCCAGCAGACTCCCCACTCAGCGTGGAGCCTGACAAGGGGCTCAGATCCATGACTCTGAGATCATGACCGGAAATCAAGTGTTGGATGTTCAACTGACTGCACCACCCAGGCGTGCCTGTAGGCTTCCATTTTGTACTCCTAGTTTCTACTGCAATCCCATCTTTGCAATGAATGGAGTTCTCTCTTCACATGTGGTTAATCTGAAAGTTAATCAGCTGTAATCCACCTGGCTTGACCCTCTCTAGACGCAACTTAGCAAAAACAATCAGTTGAGGTCTAACTCAAGGGATTCCTCTGGTCATGGGCTGTAGTGGGAACAAATCTTTGAACCTGTGTACCTTCTCACCCCTTAATGCATAGCCAGCTGGGCCATGTGCCATGGCCAATGCAATGGACAGCACTGTCACAGTGCAGGTGGGGATGTCAGCAGAAAGTAGGGGGAAGTTAGAATACAAGAAATATCTGTATGACAAAGAGGCTGCAGTTCTTCTGTAGAGGATATGAGCAGTGATCTGAATGCCTTTGCTCCATTGGTTCTGCCATTCATGGTAGGGTATACAGCTACAATTATTTTATTGCTTTACGTTTGGTGACACTTGGTTAATTTTTTTAGAATAAACTTTGGATTCCAGCAATAATTTCCAAAACTAATATTCAAGGAAAATTTAAATATAATCTTATGTTTTCCTAAGAGACTTGATAATAAACATATCCTTTTTCAACATTTATACCTACCAGAGGGCTGAGAATAAAATAATTGACCATACAACATCCAGACTTTAACAAATCTGCTGAAAAACCTTCATCATCTAGTTCAGAATGTGGTGATTACCTTCAGGAGTTGGTCTCCAAATGTGGTGACTCCCCCCCACCCCCCGACCCCATGCAGCTGCGTACAGTATAATTTCTCTGAAAAGCATGACCTTCATCTAGATCAAATGATTTTTCTACATTAATTTTACTCATTGGATCCTACATTTTCTTGTGAATGTGTGAAAAGGGAAAAATACTGGCTAAGTTTCTGCCTCCACCAAAAGAAGTTTGTAAACACCAAAATGACACAATAAAGATAGTTAATTGATTTCCATAATTCATTTCTTCAAACATAGGGCAAAGAAAAGCTTTGGAAGCTCATTTCTTCAAAGATGGAGCACCTAATATTATTATTCATGCTATTATATATTCCTTGAAAATTCAACACTGAAGCTAAAACTTTTTTTTTGTGTGTGTGTGTGGTGATATTATGGCATTTTAGTGAAACACACTTATGTGGTACATATAATGTTATTACATTTTAAAAACCCCAACAATTATGAAGCCCAAATATACTTGGGATTGGTTGCAGTGTTACATAATTAAAAATGTTATTCAAGTAAGTGAGTAGAATTATCACCATCTAGTATACGTGTTTTCATTCATTGCTGCTTCATGTTGATCCATTTAAAAAACTTTTGAAACTCTAATGAACCACTTTCTAAACAAACCTAAGGGTCTTGGAGTACTTTAGAACTTGTATCATGGGCATGTCCTCTGCATCGCTGGTATTGTTTGTTAAAAAATACCTTGGAAATCTTAATTCAAAATGCTGAAACCCATTTAAAGCTTCCAACAAATTGCAATGACTGAAAACAAAGATTGCAAATCATAAGGGGTTAAAATGAATCCTTACAAAAGCAAGGGGAGGACTCAATGCTCAGTGGAGCTCAAAGCATGCACTGTATTTAACTTTGAAATGTTAGAATTGTTCATCGGGAGAGAGAAAAATATCTTTTGATGTAACTCCTATTTTTAAGTGGGTAAATGAATATCCTGTATTAAAATGGAATAAGATAGGGAAAAAAAGCCTTAATTTTGCACTTCTAAATTTAGCAAAATATTCAGAGAACCAAAATAGGAACAACTTATTTGACATGGTTTGTCTTATAAGAATATATACACTGTTAAAAAAATATATACACTGTTCAAAAGCATTCTGCTTGGGGGCAAGCTGGCTGTACTGGTAACAATATTTATGCCAACATTTTTACATATTTCAGTATAAAAATGGGATGGAGAGTATTTTTCATTTTGCTGAATTTACTCTGAGCTTACTCTTTGCCTATATATAGTGAAAGAGGTTTCTCAATTAAAATGAAAATGGTCTCCAGAAAAGAGTCAGTTTTTGGGTACTTGTAACCACAAATTTATTTTCCATATGCTGTATCTCTGTGAAAGATCTTGGGCAACTTTATGAACAAACTAAGACTTAAAAACATGTTCTTCAGAAAATACTAGTGAGGGGTGCCTGGGTGGTTCAGTGGGTTAAAGCCTCTGCCTTCAGCTCAGGTCATGATCCCAGGGTCCTGGCATCCAGCCCCACATTGGGCTCTCTGCTCAGCAGGGAGCCTTCTTCCCCCCCCTCTCTCTGCCTGCCTCTCTGCCTACTTGTGATCTCTGTCTGTCAAATAAATAAATAAATAAAATCTTTAAAAAAAAAAAGAAAAGAAAATACTAGTGATCCTGTATTAAAGTCACAAATACATCTGATTAAAGAATGTGCACAAGCATGAAGAGAAATAAGCCTTTTAAAAATATATTTTACTTATTTATTTGGGAAAGAGAGAGAGCCCAAGTGAAGGGAGGGGCAGGAGGAGTGGGAGAGACACTCAAGCAGACTCCATGCCCAGCACAGAGCCCAACATGGAGGACCCCATCCCACAATCCTGAGATCATGGTCTGAGTCGAAATCAAGAGTTAACTGACTGAGTCATCCAAGCACCCATAATTCTTCTTTTTTAAAAAAATATTTAGATAATATGAAGAGACTTTAAGTATTTCTCTTAAAACACATGGATGTTTGATGTTTAAGTTTTTTAGAAAGATTTTTGTTTCTGAAAATAGTTTTGGTATAAAACTTTCAAGATATGTCTCCAAAGGCAAAGGAAACAGAAGTGAAAATGAACTTTTAGGACTTCATCAAGATCAAAAGCTTCTGCACAGCAAAGGAAACAGTCAACAAAACAACAAGGCAACCCACAGAATAGGAAAAGATTTTTGCAAATGACACTATAGACAAAGGGCTGATATCCAAGATCTTTAAAGAGCTCCTCAAACTCAACACACATGCAATGGATAATCACATCAAAAAATAGGCAGAAGACATGAACAGACAGTTCTCCAAAGAAGACATACAAATGGCTAACAGGCACATGAAAAAATGTTCGTCATCATTAGCCATCAGGGAGATTCAAGTCAAAGCCACATTGAGATACCACCTTACACCAGTTAGAATGGCCAAAATAAAAATCAATAAGACAGTAAACAACAAGTATTGGAGAGGATGTGGAGAAAGGGGAACCCTCTTCCACTGTTGGTGGGAATGCAAGTTGGTGCAGCCACTTTGGAAAACAGTGTGGAGATTCCTTAAGAAATTAAAGATAGAGCTACCCTATGACCCTGCAATTGCATGACTGAGTATTTACCCCAAAGATACAGATGTAGTGAAAAGAAGGGCCATCTGTACCCCAATGTTCATAGCAGCAATGGCCACAGTTACCAAACTATGGAAAGAGCCAATATGCCCTTCAACAGACGAATGGATAAAGAGAATATGGTTCATATATACAATGGAGTATTATGTCTCCATCAGAAGGGATGAATACCCAACTTTTTTTTTTAAGATTTTATTTATTCACTTGACAGAGAGAGAGATCACAAGCAGGCAGAGAGGCAGGCAGAGAGATAGGGGAAAGCAGCCTCCCTTCTGAGCAGAGAGCCCCATGCAGGGCTCGATCTCAGAACCCTGAGATCATGACCTGAGCTGAAGGCAGAGGCTTTAACCCACTGGGCCACCCAGGCGCCCCAATACCCAAATTTTGTATCAACATATGCAGGACTGGGAGAGATTATGCTGAGTGAAATAAGTCAAGCAGAGAGAGTCAAGTATCATATGGTTTCACTTACTTATGGAGCATAAGGAATAACACGGAGGACATGGGGAGATGGAGAGGAGAACGGAGTTGAGGGAAATTGGAGGGGGAGACAAACCATGAGAGACTGTGGACTCTGAGAAACAAACTGAGGGTTTTGGAGGGGTAGAGTGTGGGGGGTTGGGTGAAGCTGGTGTGGGTATGGAGCACTGGTGCATGGAGCACTGGGTGTGGTGCATAAACAATGAATTCTGGAACACTGAAAAAAAAACCAACAAAAAAACCCTCTTTCATAGGCATACCAATATAAAATCTTTTCATACATATATACATTTATTTATGCATTCATATATATGTGTGTGTGTGCATACCTATGTATGTGGTATGTATGCATAAGCCATACATATGTGTATGTGTGTACATATGTGTATATATATCAGTGTGTACATAGAAGTGTGTGTAAATATTAGTATATATGTGTGATGAGAGAGAGCTCACCAGTGAGATACCTAAGTAATGAGCTGCTATAGCCTGATGCCCAGGATAAGGAATCACAAATATTGATGGTGTGTGGTTGTTACTACTCTAAGACTATCATTTGCATATTGTGTGATAAAGCATATGAGTCGAAAAGTGATATTCCAATACTGTCTTTTCTGATCTCATTGAAAATCTGGATTCTCAGCATGTAAGGAAAAAAGTACTAATGTCAATTAAGGGATTTAAATAAAAACCTGAGGCCTGGAATTTAAACCAAAACCATCAGTCTGTATTTACAATGCATTTTTTAAAATAAATAAAATATTTATTTTAAATAAAAATAAAAATAAAATAAAAATATTCCCTAGCCCAGTCCTCTGTAAAGGCATAGAAGTAGTCAGCTGTCCAGTGTCAATGAGCATTCCTAGTGCCCAGATTGTGGTTTCCAAATACGATTTCTTGTTAAAAGGAAGCAGAGCTTCTTAGAAATGTTTAGGATCAGCCTGAAGTATATTTCAAATGAGCAGACAAGGAAGTCACCCAGTTACTAGAGTAATATCTAAGGAGCAAAGGACCCGACTTGTCCAAAGAGGGGGCATTTGAGCAACAGTAGGGAACATCAGTGGAACAAGACATCGGGTATGTTGAAGTCCTTGAGTTTACAGTGGCACAAAACAAAAAACCTTGCCAGGTGACCTGTTGGTAGATGCCAATGAATTGACTCATTTGAAAAATGTGCAAGGAGGGAATCAAGCGTCTGTTCTGCCTTTTCTCTCTGACTGTATCAGTGAGTTACCAAACAGCTGATGAAGGGAAATTTCCCAGTATGAGATTGTTCCAGTTAGTATGTGAAGCACAAATGATAAAACAGAGTATCACCATGACTCAAATTGTAATGGACCTAGGCACTGAACATTGGTGCCCGCTAATGTCATAAAAGGGGCCATCAGACATTGTGTTCACTGAGAGTGGACACAATACCACCTGTGAAGCATTCTTGCCCAACCATCAAATTTGAATCTCATCAGGCTTTCAGCTCCAACTATAATTTACAGAAAACACAGAGGACTGAGGCAAAAGTTAATGGATATCATGGTGATGGAGCCATAAAAATCTAAACTGTAAGAATTTCTAGAGGATAAATGATCTGTTCCTTCAACAATAACTGTCCAGGGTAGAGGTGGGAGATGGAGGATAAACGTGTAAGCCCTTAAGAGATGTATTAATCAATTGAGATATACGGGGCACTATTTGTATACTGATTCAACATGTAAATTGCTTACATTTTATATATAGACATGCACATATATTTTGTATATGTACAAGTGCATATAGGTACATACTTGTGTGTATAGATACATAATTGTATAGACACAATTGGAATTGACTGTATTTGATGCTGTTAAGGAATGCTGTTAGGTTTTAAGTATGATGAGAGCATTGCTAAGTTTTTAAAAATTCAGCATTATTGAAATGCATTCTATAATAATTATAGATAAAATGGGAAAAATGCATTTATTCGTATATTAAGTCATCATTTCTGATAATAACAAAAATCACATGAAACCAGAAAAACCTTGGGAAAAAATAAAGATTTGCCATTTTTCAGATAAGTTAGCACTTGGATTTCTAGAAAATTCTGGCACTTGATTTTTTTTTTTTAATATTGGATCCTTCTCTTCCTCCTCCCCCTTTCCCTCTTTGTCCTACTCCTCCTCGTTTTTCTCCTCCTCCTCCTTCTTCTTCCAAGTAGGCTCCACACCGTGTGGAGCCCAGTGCAGGGCTTGAACTCAGGACCCTGAGATCAAGACCTGAGCTGAGATCAGGAGTCAGATGCTTAACTGCCTGAGCCACCCAGGCAACCGGTGGATCATTCTGTTATAGGAAAGACAAGGAATGTGAAAAGACTGAATGACAATTCAGTAACAGTCATTCGCATCTGAATTTTCAAGCCTCAGTTTCTGCTTCTGTGAAAGAAGGGGCTTCTCTAATTCAATGGCTTCCCTATGCGGACATTCCTTACTCTAGGCCAAAGACTTGTTGCCAATAGATGTTAGTTACAAAGCATAATGTTAGTGTGATATGTTTTACTTTCTCCAACAAAACAAACCACGAAACAAAACAAAACTTAATTGTCATGATTCTTAGGAATTACATGGAGAAATCCAGGAACATGCGACCCTTCCCATGGATATAGACACAGAGCATGTGGGTCAGACTTGCCCCAAAGCACACAAGCTGACCCAGCTGTCTCGATGTGGAGATGGTCACGGTGATCCACCACAGACACTGCTGGATCTCCCGCCTCTCCTTAGATCCCAAACTCTAATTGAGGGAGACAGCTCACTAACACCTTTCTTGGTCTGTTCTAATCTTGCTTTTCCCCATATGATCACTGTGAAGAAGGAAATAGTCTAACGAAGAAGATAGGAGGGAAGGAGGGAAGGGAAAGATGAGAAGGATGGAAGATAGGAAGGAGACATTTATAGGAGACTGCACTTTTTCAAATATTGGCAAAGACCTGTGACTTGGGCATTGCTATCCTTGCTTTATGGATAAGGGTATTCAATATCAAGGACAAGTTGCCCAGAGTCTACCCAGCTCTCAGACAGCAGAGTCAGAATTTGAACCCAAACAAATACCCTCACTTCAAACTCAGGTCTGTTCCTTCTTCCACTAGCTGTCTCTGGAGCTCTCAACTCAGCCTGTCCCCAGCAGCCCCACCGCCAGCACCCACACGCTGAGATCATCTGCGTGTGGTCTTCGCACCCTCTGGAATTGGCATTCTGCTTCCAGTGTCCCTTCCATTGCTCCTTGGAAACAGCAAGTTCTGTTTTTAGCAAAAGATCTGTCAAAGGCATCATGTGTCTGAGCTGACAGCAGAGAGAACTTCTGTTGGCTTCCATCTGGGAACCAAGCAGTTACAGATGGGAAGACTTGCTGCAACCTTGAAGATTAAAATAAGAAGACTTTTGCTCGCAAGGTTAATGATTAAAAAGAGAGAGAGAAAGCCAGGGCTGCCAGGCAGTGCTATACATCACGGCCATTTAAGAGGTGGGCTGAGCTGGGTTAATGGGCTCTGCACCTGCTCCCACCTTACTTCCCCCCACTCCTTCCCCTCCACGTCCATGAGACACAGGGACTTCCATTTATAAAATTCCTCATCACATTATTAAAGCTGCATATTTGGAGGAAAACACTACTCAGCTTGATGATAGCAAGCCATCCCTCTCCCCAGGAGACCTGGATGGGATACAAACATTGTTTAAACATTACATAAAGTTACAAAGTGTGTTTAACAGTTTAAATATTTCACAGTTGCAAAATCTAAGATGAGCTTAGATGATGGATATAGTGTCACTCCACCAGCAGGTGACAGGTGACCTGCCGCTGGTTTCAGCACGAAAAGTCCTGAATTTCTGATCAATTTCTGATCAGACACTTGAACTTCCATACTGGCTTGGACAATAGTTATCAGCATTATGACTGGCGAGCAAAGTATTCTGTCTGGATCTGTTTTCCAGATCTGTAAAGAAGGGATAATGTGACTGGCTTCCCTTAGCTGGCAGAGTTATTTGAATAATAAACAAAGGCAGACTGCTGATTTCCAGTCGGATATGGGAGCAGCTTGGCAGTTGTCTCTCATGTTCACACAAAGAAAGGTGAACCAGTAGAAAATCAGTGACTCAGATCCGTCGGAGACCTGAGGTCATAGGACAGACTGTTGGCCCCCGAAGATTAAAGATGGCCAGATGGCCACCTAGAGTTACAACTTACTGGAGCAGAATGTTCATGGAAGAAACTTCACAGAACCCCCATACTGGTACTGGGTAGGGTCAGAAACAACCTGTAATTGATCAAGGTTCAGAGGTTCCATGTGGGCAAGTCTGAGCTTTAAAATCTCCAGGGGACCCTAGTCTTAAGGGAGGCTCTCCCAGGTTTGGAAATTTTATTTCCAGGAGCCCTTGAGGGTCTCATAGTGAATATTGGAGGAAAGCCCCTTCAAGTTTCAGGCAGGGGAAGGGCCTAAGTAACCATGCCCAGAACACCAGGGCATTCTGTTTTTAATAAGCCTGCTTCAAGAGAAACTAGTTAAGCAGAGCCTGAGATGCTGGGGTGTTTGCTGGACCCTAACTGATCTGGAGAAAGGGAAGCACCAACTCCAGCACCCTCTAAACTTTCTGTCCCTCCTAAGAGGATGGAATCAAAACAAAACAGAAGCATAGTGAAGGTCACAGCCTTAGGACACAGGCTTACTAAAGGACTAAGACCTAATCATAGATCTCTAGAATGCTTCCTTAAAAAAAAAAAAAAAAAAGATTTTATTTATTTATTTGAGAGAGAGAGAGAGAGCATGAGCCAGGGGTGGGGGAGAGGCAGATGGAGAAACAGGCTGCCCACTGATCAGGGAGCCCAGCGTGGCACTTGATCCCAGGACCCTGAGGTCATGACCTTAGCCAAGGGCAGTCGCTTAACTGACTGACCCACCCAGGCCCCCTGGAATGCTTTCCTACTCACTACTACCTCACTACCACATCAGGAGGGTTCCTGCAGAATATCAGGGGAAAGAGACCATGCATGTGGGGATAAACTGAGATTATGAAGTGCATACAAATAAAAAAAAATCAAAAATTTTCATTCAACATTGTATTAGGATTCTCCATAGAAACAGAACCCTATATATATGAGTGTATAAGAAATATTATTTATATATTATAAATATAACATATAATATATAAATATATTTATATATATAAATACAGATACATATGTGTGTGTATATATGTATGTGTGTGTGTGTATATATATATAAATATATATTAAAGAGTTATATTATATGGATATATAAGGAATTGGCTCATAGCATTATGGAAGATGAGAAGTCTAAACTCCATGGAGCCTATGTCCTACTCAGCTCAAGCCCAAAGGCCAAAGGCTTCTATAGAACCAGAAAGAGCTGATGTCCCAGTTCAAAGGCCGATAGACAGACTTTTGTTCTGTTCAGGCCTTTAGCTGATTGGATGAGACCCACCCACATGAGGGAGGACAATCTGCTTTACTCAGTCTACCGACTTAAATAAAAACACCCTCACAGAAACACTCAGCATGATGTTTGACCAAATGTCTTGGAACAGAATGTGGCCCGAGGTAACCCAGAGGTCACAGTGCATCCTGCATGAAGAACCTATTCCCTGTTCTCTTTTCCATCTCAAAGTATGCTCAGCACATTGGTTTTGGTAAATGACCCACGGGTGTGGAGTGGCCCAATGACGGCAGAGTACTCCAAACACGAAAGGCCGGCAACATCAAATGCAACCAATTTAAGCTGCACAAACTTCTCTCCGTTACTACTTTTTTTTTTTTATTTTTTTTTTTTAAATTTCTTTTCAGCGTTACAGAGTTCATAGTTTTGCACCACACCCAGTGCTCCATGCAATACGTGCCCTCCACAATACCCACCACCTGGCTCCCCCAACCTCCCACCCCCCGCCCCTTCAAAACCCTCAGGTTGTTTTTCAGAGTCCATAGTCTCTCATGGTTCATCTCCCCCCCAATTTCCCTCAACTCCCTTCTCCTCTCCATCTCCCCATGTCCTCTTTTTTAATGGAAGATTAAAATCTCAAAATTAGGGTGCCTGGGTGGCTCAGTGGATGAAGCCTCTGCCTTCGGGCTCAGGTCATGATCTCAGGGTCCTGGGATCGAGTCCCACATCGGGTTCTCTGCTCAGCAGGGAGCCTGCTTCCTCCTCTCTCTCTGCTTGCCTCTCTGACTACTTGTGATCTCTCTCTCTCTGTCAAATAAATAAGTAAAATCTTTAAAAAAAATCTCAAAATTAAATTTCCTCCTACTTAATTTAAAAGTTGAAGTGTAACAAAACTAAAAGGCTACAACGATTCCCTTTTTTATTTCATATTTGCTTTGGTGTCTAAGCTGGATGTGGGTGAGGATTGTGCCTGTCTCACAGGGGCAGTTTTGGGGAATAAATATCAGCTGACTTTGTGCGATGTTCAGCTCAGTGCTTCTTGAGAGCTTGCCTAAGGAATGGCGGGGACACGATAGCTGTTCAGGAAGCAAGTGAGGCTTGTATCAAGGTGGTCCAGCAACAAGAAGGGATCTAGTTCAAGGATAGGACTCTGGGTGCCAGGGGAGGAATTCCAGGTACCCAGCAGGAAGGGGTATGATTTCCCATAGAAGGGGGTATGATTTCCCATAGAGGAGCAGAGATCAAGATGACGTGACTTTGGTCTGGGCACTAGGACTTGACACCCCCAAAGGGGTGTGTGTGTGCGTGTGTAGTACTAGAATTCTGTCTTCTGTCTCCAGCTTCATGACTGGCCCGGGAATCAGGGTGGACCTGAAAACACCAGTGGGCAGGTGGCGAGCCTTGAGAAAAAGGAAGCCAACTGGAACCAGGAATTGGCAAATCCTGGAGAGATCTTACTCTTGTCTTCCCACTGAAGAAGGAGCTGCTTGTTTCAAACAGCAAGGTGGCAAAGCTTAGCTGTGAATTTCAGGCTTCAGCATAGCATGGTTTATTTTAACCTTCCACTAACAACCCAAAACAATGTTGCAGCTCAGTGCACGCCCCCTGTAAGGCTGAAGAATCTCACGTCACTGTCACCAAGGGAGGGACCCACGAGCCCTGCTAAGTTGCAGTTGTAAAAGCAAATGTGTCAGCAACAGAAGATGGTGCTCCAGGGAGCACTTTGGTCCCTGAAGCCAGTTTGGCTGAGTTCTGCAACTGCTCACGTTTTCCCTAGGAGCTGGGCTCCTGGGCAAAGCAGGAAGAGGGGTCAATAAGGTGCCCCTAGACTTTCTTTGCCTTTTTCGATAATGCCTGCTCCATGCCTCCAACATACTCAACGCCTTTCCCCTCACACCAGGTGATAAGTGTTGGTTCGTTCTTTCGCTTCTTTGTGTACTTACTAATTTACTCCAGCACATATGCCAGCTTCTCCAGGGAAACTTCCTTCTCTAAGCCGTCCAGCAGAAAATAACATCTCCCATTTTGAGCCTGGAATGATACTATTTACCCCCTCCTTTTAATACCCAATCACAGATCTGGACAGGGACGTCTCAGGGAGGAAGTTCCATGTGTATGCACCTCCCTCTCCACGAGCCTGCCCAAAGCCATGTGTTAAAAATGCTACTAAGACCACCGTGGGGTCCTATGTCATCACCCTGGAGAAGTGTGGGGGGCTTGGTCCATACAACAGGTAGGCATCCTTGTGGACAACCAAGCAATGAGGTTTATCACCTGCAGGTGAGGCTCTGAGGCATTCTAGAACAAAGTAAGTCTTCAATACCTCCCTCCCCAGTCATCTCACACGGTGTGTGAAGGGGGGAACGAGGAAGAGGCTAGCATGGGAATTACCCGTTGCACATGCACAACTGACATAGTGGGCACCCCACGAATGTTTGCGTTACGGATGAGTTGGGTCTCCAGTCTTCAACTTCCCCAGAGTGTGTGCGTTTCTCTGGATGTCCCAGGAGCCAATAGTATGTCAGCTAAACTGGATTATCTTCTCAGGCAGATCCAAGTAGATCTTTTCCTTCTTTCCTGTGTCTCCTTCAAAGCACACCTCTCACAGTTCTTTTTGGAGGGAAGGAAGAACAAAGGGAAGAAAATAGAAGGTAAACAATATGAGAAAGCAACTCAGAGAGCGAGACGAGCCTGTCCCTACGGGGCTTTCGTGTATCGCATTCCTGTCTTGCTTCAAGCCCTCTGCTGACTTCCCAGCTGTTGACTGTGAACTTGGGCACCCATCTTCCCTTGCTTCCTGGGACTCCGGTGACCCCTCTAAATAAATGCACAGAACAGCAGCCTGCTCTTGTTCTCATTACCTGAGAGAAGGTTAATAAACTATTTAGGAACGTATTTGTTTGTAAATGGTAGGCATGCTGCTGCTGATCTGATGGCGAAGGCCCCTGAGACAGTCTGTGGCTCCCACCTCCTCCTCTTCCTCCTCCCGCCGGCTACACACACTGTTTACGTGTCTCCTTCCCTCCCTTCTGTCTTTAAATGTTGTTAAGTGCTGAGTCCCTTGACACATTTGAAAAAAAAATGTGCCTTTTCTTCCTTTTATTCTCACTTAATCCAGGCCCTACCCCTTCTTTGAGTCTTCCCTGAAACGTGTCTCCCATGCTGTCCTGGTCACGCACTCCCTTTTCCATGGGGGTGGTTCCCAAAGTGTGTTCCAAGGAGCCCGGATGTTACAGGCAACATCTCGTGGGTCACAGCGTCCTGACAGGGTCTAATTTTGGCAATGAATTCCTGTAGGATCTCCTTGTGGGGGGAAGAGAAGGAAAGATATTTTTAAAAAGATTTATATAAACACCTTGACATATTTATTTATGTATTTCTCTATTTATTCTCAAAATATATTTAGTCAGTTATTTTCCACTTGCCAGGTAGGCTGAGATTCAAAGTTCATGTTTCTGAAGAGGAAAACAAGGATGGCTGGGACCGGGTAAGAAGAATTCTCACCGTGAGCAGCCCCTTTGCACCTTTTAAAATTTGGGGCCATCTGCAAATGGTACCTAGTCAAAAAGAAAATTCATAAAATTAAAACTTAAAAGTGTAGGCAGGTTGGGGTATGGGGAGACAATCCCCTTGGCTCTGATGAGGAGGAACGCCAACAGGAACATATGCATGTTGGATAATGTGATTTGGGAATTGGCCGGGGAGACTGAGCAGAAGAAAGAGTCTGGGAGTGCAGAACACGTTTCACATCACCTCAGAGCTGCGGTGTGTCCCCTCTTCCAGGGGGAGGTCGTGAGGACGAAGCTGGTGTAGGAGGAACCCAAGCCGAGCCACCAGGCTTGAACAGCGTGAGAAGGAACGAGATCACCCGCGGACGGTGAGGACCGGGAGCGGACACGAGCGTTGAGCCCCGGGACCCTCCGACACTTAGAGGTGAGGGAGAGCCGAGCCTGGACCACAAGCAAGAAGACGCAGTGTTCCGGAAGCCCGGAGGGAAAACAGCGTGGCAGGAAGAGGGAGTGACCAGCCGCTGGTTCTCCCGGAGCGGTCAGCCGCAGGGCATCTTTGCAGAACGCAGCCCTGATGGATTCGGAGACACCGTGAGGTCCAGCACCTGCTTCCGCTCAGAAGCAGCCCGCTTGGAGAGCCAGCATCTCCAAGAAACTGTTCTAATATGCCTTCCCGATCTCAGTGGTCGCGGAAGGGCAGTTCTACTACACTCGTGCTGAAACGTCTCTAGAGGCTGTTTTCCGCTCCCCGCACGCGAGTCTCCGGCTGCTCGCAGGTCCGCCCTGCCCTGGCACCGGTTCCAGCGCCAGCGCGGCTGTCTGGCCTGGGCCCCACCACGCCTCGCCTCTTTCTACGTCCACCCCTGCTCTTCCTGGGCAAAGATGTGGCTTCTCCACTTTCACGCCTGCCCACCTGTCGCTTCCTTCTTTGAGCTTCTCTTTATCTGCTCAGTCTCTGGGTCTTTATCACAGGAGGTCCGGGGGCCAGGAAGGTGGAGACGGGGATCCCCGCAGAAGTCGGAGGAAGAGGAGAAACCAGGGACCAGACAGCGTCTGCTCGGCGTGGGGCAGGGAGGGAGGAAAACCACATTCGCATCGGTGTATAAATCCCGTCCCTGTCAGATTTGTGTGAGTTCCGAAAGGAATTTTTTCTGGGAATGAGTAGTAATTCTAAAAATAAGGTGAAAAAAGTTAACCAGTTTTTGGATTCACACTTTTTTGAAAAATAAGTTCACAAAAGACACATGACATTTTTAAAGCCCATTATGACTCAGAACTTTACTTGGAAAATATTAATGAATCATCTACTTATCAATTTCTTTTCAGACACTTAATTCAGTTCTTATAATTTAGCATTTTAATTACATGAAATAAATGGGTCCTTAAAGTGGGAAATGACTGCGGTACTTCATGCTGAGGTTAACTTAAGCGTACTGAGATTACCTGAAAGAATGTTGCATGTACTTTTTTCTCTACCGTTCTTACAGAAATGTTTATTCGTGGCCCTGAGATAAGGGGGAAGGTCCACACAGATTCCCGAGTTTATGTTACTGGATGTAGGCAGTCAGAACCGGTAGGGGCTAAGCACGGTGATTTACCATAGTTAACAGAGACTGATCTATTTCTTCTCCAAATACAGGAACACAGAAGTCTCACAACAAGGAAGAACTCACAAAGAAGAAATACCATTTGAGATGTAATCCCAGAACCGATAAACAACAGACACCATGCACAGGCTCCCTACCTTATAGGGGATACCTACAACCATTTGTGCAAAAATACTTTAATAATTATTATAATAACAAGTGAACTTCCATTCTTATATAGCTTATAGAAGGCTTGCACAAAAATCTCATTTTATCTTTATTGAAGCTCTGTGAGACAGAACTTTTAAAATTCTCTTTTAAATAATAGAACAGCAGTTCAGAGAGATGAAGACATTTACCCAAGACAGTGGAGTTAATGTAAGGGATAGAGCAGGATTAGAAGCGAGGTCATCGGACTCTAAATCTGTCTCCTAAATCTGTGTTCTTTTCTAGCATCTGAGAGGATTAGGGCAGGCTTGTTGGTTATCTTGAGTGATTATTTGGAGGTAAACACTAAACTAATTTTCTTTAGAAGAGTCTCTTTCTTACTCTCATTGACATGCAAAGCAATTTTGAGGCTGAGTGTTTTCCCTGTCATCAGATGTCCATTTCTCTGTTCTTTCCTCCTCCCGATGCTACTTGCCAGACTGTGTTTTCAGACTCACCATCTCATTCAAACTCTTCAGAGCCTCTGAGAGGTGAGTGGGGCAAGGTATTTGATTTTCACTTAACAGAGGAAGGAATTTGAGCAGAGACAAGGTAAAACAGCCGTCCCCAAGGTGCGCATTCATTAACGGGAGAATCAAGGCAATCCTAGCGAACACCGCGTCTTGCCCTTAGAATCGGTTCAGAATCTTACCGTTCTTGTGGCTCTTGCGTGAACGCTCTGGTCACAGACTTTCCCATCCTACACAGTGGCCTGCCCCATGATTCATCCCAAATTAAAAATGGTCTTACAAGGAAAGACCCACAGATTTGGCCTCATTAAAAAATAAGTCAAGCAGAGAGAGTCAATTATCATATGGTTTCACTTACTTGTGGAGCATAAGGAATAACACGGAGGACATGGGGAGATGGAGAGGAGAAGGGAGTTGGGGGAAATCGGAGGGGGAGACGAACCATGAGAGACTATGGACTCTGAGAAACAATCTGAGGGGTTTGGAGGGGAGGGGGGTGGGAGGTTGGGGGAGCCTGGTGGTGGGTGCACGTATTGCATGGAGCACTGGGTGTGGTGCATAAACAATGAATTCTGGAACACTGAAAAGAAATTAAAAAAATAAAAATACATACATACATACATACATACACATTCTGTATGGCATAAGGAAGCCTGAGAAGTTGCTTAGGAAAAGTCTTTGTCATATTAAAAGTCAATAATCATGTGATAGAAAGATCTCCCACAGATAAATAGGAAAATGAGGAGCAGGGAACACAGAAGCTGTGCACTCCACAGGACATGCAAATTCGCAAGGAACTAGGAAAAAATGCTGTGCTTCACTAATGCATTAATAATCCAGTCTGAGCAGAACTCAAGCCTGTTGTTATAACCCAGTTCTAGCCTAGGTGAGCACAGTGGGCAACACTGGGGAGACTGGAGCCCATCTGGAGGAGCCCCTTGGCACTCTCTGTTAACGTGAAATGCCATTTTTTTGGACCCAGCAATTTGTCTAGCTCACGGATTCATTCTTTCCTTTAATTGAAGTTTATTTTTGGGTGCTGTATGCCAAGATAGTATGAGTCGTTGGAGATACAGATGTGAGTAAAGCAAAGTCCTTGCCTCCATTTAGCCTCCTCCTCTAGAGACACTCGGGAAACAAGAAAATATGTGATATAATGCTGGATGGTGATGGGCGCTCTAGTTAAAACCAGTGGGAAGAGAGAGAGGGAGGCATACGTACAAGATGTAGATGGAGAATCCAGGGAAGACCTCTCTGAGGTCTTTGTGGGGCTCAGTCATGTAATTTTCTGGGAGAAGAACTATCTGAGCAGAGAGAAGAGTAACTGGAAAGGTCCCGAGAGGGGAATGTGCGGTGTGTTCCAGCAGCAGCGCCGGCCGGTGGGGCTCGAGCCGAGGAATGTGTCTGGCGTCAATACTTGGATAAGTGTGGAAACATATATTTATGAGGATTTCATTTGGTTGTTAATTCCTGGTTGTAAATGCCCATTAACAGGAGAAGGGCTCAGTAACTTCCTGTGTGCGCGGCCGTGGACCGTCGCGTGGGGCGGGAATAGAATGCAGTAGATCAGTGAGCGTTGACAGAAAGACCCTCAAAATCCAGTGCTCATCGGGAAAGAGAAAGAGGTTACGGGATAACATCTATACAGTGGGGCCATGCCCTATTAAAAAATAAATGCATATAATACAAAATTATATATATATTTGTAAACCATAGAAATGTAAATGATGAACTTAAAACTAACCTTAGGCCTTGGTTATAACAGAGAAACTGAATATTCCAAACTATTTAATTAAAAAAAAAATCAAGGGGAATGGACTTGTTAACATTAGTGTAGGTCGTAATGCTGTCACTCCTACTCTCTCTACCTTCTGACGCCTCCTCCTTTTCCCCCTCTCTGATGAATTTTTCCTTATTCCACTTGCACTCTTTGAAACCGTGCCAACACTTAAAACAGAGTCTGCTTCCCTGTTTTTCAGCGTGAGCGCCCATTTTCCCTGATGGTTCCCGTGGGCTTCACAGGCACGGTCTGGGTTCTTGTGGAAGCTGGAAATGGCAGGATGAATACTCACGTGGCAGGTCAAACGAGCTGCTGGGATGAGTGATGAAGTTGGCAGTTGGGTAACGGTCCTGTCAACAGCAATTTGAATCAGGTGCAGGCAAACCTGTTCTCATTCCACAGGTGAGAAAACAGAGGCTCTCAGCATGTCCATGACTTTAATCTCACTGGCCTATAAGGTTGTGTTCTGGAGGGACTTCACCTTCCTATGCTTTCTGCTCAGTTTGGATCCTTGAAAACCACCAACTCAGTCTTCAGATTCACCCTCAATGACATGAGCCTATTCGTATTATCATATTTAATCTTCCCTGCCTTTTATGATAATTGAACGAGATAATGGATGAGAGAGGTTTTGCAACATAAAATCATTATAAGTTGAAGGTTTTATTATAATGTCAATTTTATCCACCTTGGGAGGCCCTTGAATGTGGCAGAAAGGGCACTGGATTTTCAATTTCAGCGATCTGGATAGAATTCATGTTTGGCACTCATTGGCTAAGTGACTGTCCCTTCCTTCCTCATGCCTCGTCTCAAGGTTTGATTCTGGTGGGAACTCAGCTAAGACCCCATCCAAAGTCATTAGGCCAGAACTCATTTCTGCCATCCAGCATCAGGACTCCTGTTCGCCTTCGTCTTTGTTGATTGTTGATACGGCCAAACTACTGAGTATCAGATTGTATCTCATTCTGTTTTCATCTCCATTTCCCTGATTACTATAGAAATGCGATTCTGAAGTTAATACCCAGAGTTAGACCAAATTTCACAGGTGAGGGACATGGTCCTACACAGGACTCTCCTTACTTCAGATGCTAGATGCAAGCTTGGGTTTCCCAGGTCCCTCACATTTCTGACCAACTGGCTCTGAATTTAGATGTTGCCTTTACCCTTTTCGATTAAAAAATTTACTAGAATAACTTACAGAATTCAGGAAAGTGCTATAGGTATGATTATAGTTTTATTATTGCAAAAAAAGGAGTCAAATCAGGGCCAGCTGAAAGAAGAAACAGAGCAAGGTCTGGGAGGGTCTCCAGAAAGAAGCTTCTGTGTCCCCTCCCCTTGGAGGCAGGAGGGGAATGTATGCCCTTCTTGCATGTCAGCATGTAACAATAGGCCCAAAGTTATGCTAACCAGGGAAAGTCACCCATGCTTCAGTGTCCAGTTCTTGGATGGAAATTTACCATGCAGTCATGACTGACTGAACACTGGCAATGAGGTTAAACCCAGTCTCCAACCCTGTTGCCTTTCTGGACGTCAGGCTGGTATCATATAGCTCAAATCAACCCTTGAATCAAATTTTATTGTAAAAATTAATCAATTTCTTCTTTGTGAGTTTTCTGTCTCTTGTTTAAGAAACATTTCCTATTCCAATATCACAAAGATGTTTCTTCTGTATCCACTTGTACAATCTTGAAAGTCTTATATTTTAGTCATTGATCTATTTGGAATTTATGTGCACACATTGCTTTTCTGGACCTCAGCATCTTTCTCTGTGAAGTTGGTAGGTTGGATTACTTAATCTTTAAGATTTGTTTCAGCTTTAAATTCAGTGATAAAAATATCCAGTATTTATGGATTACTTTCTCTGTGCTAGGCCTCGTCCTGAGAACTTTACATTTGTTCCCTATTTGAGCCCACTTTGTCACTCTTTTCCAGGCATAGTGAGGCTGAGGGTGTGAGCTAATGTTGGACAGCGAGTAATGGTGGAGATGGGTTTGAAGCCTGGATGGAGACACACACACACACACAGGAATATTACTCAACTGTAACAGAGAATGAAATCTTGCAATTTGCAACAACATGGATGGATCTAGAGGGTATCATGCTAAGTGAAAAAAAATCTGTCACGGGAAGACAAATGCCATATGATCTCACTCCTATGTGGAATGTAAGAAACAAAACAAAGGGAAAACAAGACAAAGCAAGAAACAGACTCTCAACTCTAGAGAACACACTGATGGTCACCAGAGGGGAGGTAGGTGGGGGGGGGTTGTTAAAAGTAAGGGGCGGTGGGAGGTTGGTTGGGCCTGGTGCTGGGTGTTAAGAAGGGCACGTATTGCATGGAACACTGGGTGTGGTGCATAAACAATGAATTCTGGAACACTGAAAAGAAATTTTAAAAATAAATAATTTTTTAAAAAAGTACTTTTATTGTGATGAGCACTGAGTCATGCAGGGAGGGGTTGAATCATTGTATTCTATACCTGAAACTAAAATGACACTGTGTATTAAATATACTGGAATTAAAACAAAAGAATTTTAAATACATACATACATACATACATGAATGTCTTTAAAATTGGAGTCCTTTATACAACAGCTACTAGATGAGGGAGGAGGTGGGAGAGCAGACTGGTTAAGGACTGGTAACCCAGAACTAGACAGTGTGGGTCTGAGCTCCAGATCTGCTGTTTACTAGCTGCCTGATGACTTTGGGCAACTGCTTAATTCCCTTATGTCTCAGCTTCCTGCTATGTAACTGGGGGGAACAATAGCACAGACATCGCAGGGTCATCATGGGAGCAGAGCTGTGCCAGGTGTAGTCCAACCATCACAAAAGCATTTGTCATTATTACAGTGAGTGCTGACGAGCGTGGCTGCCCTGCTCGCCCCAGTTAGCAAACATCCAGAGACGGTCCCTCCTGACACCTGTTGGTCCTCAGGAAGCTCACAGGGACATATAGGGATCCCTCCTGGTCTCAGCAGTGGGTGCCACCGCCCTAGAGCTGACTCCAACCGCATCGGACTCTAGAGTGACTCCTTTGCCCTGGTCTAAAAATCTGCACAACTAACCTTTCCCTGCCTGGTTTGGACGTGAACTTGCACCACCTAACTCTTACCTCCTTGCCGGTCATTAACTGTTTGATGTGTTTTAGGGCTCTCTCTTAACCTTGTGCCTCATTAGAATGAGTGATTTTGTGAGGCAGTAAACCAGCCTTGCCTCTAATGGAACCAGATTCCATCACCACCCCCCCCCCGCCTTTTTAAAGATCCTTACAAAGAAAGCTATTACAGGTTTGCAGAGATTGATTTTAGTTAAAACCGAGTATGTATGAAAGCAGGCAGAGTGGTTATGATATAAATTACTTTGATATATTGAGTGCAAAGGCAAATGCAATTTCTTTCTTCCTTTTAGCTTTCCGTGTTCAGCACAGGGGTGGTGATTTATCTTTTTGTCCATTTCAGTCTGACGTAGGTTGCTTTTTAACTCCAGGGAAGAAGGGGCAGATGGCTTATGTTGGAGGGACTTACGGGAGAAGGACGGAAAAGAAAAAAACGAAAGAAAAAAGACCCCTCTCCTGACCTGTGGGCCCTCACCTGATCCTATCTGGCTGCCCCCTTCTCCCACCTTGTCTGGCCCACTGTGGGGGAAAAATAAGCAGCAGATGCAAGAAACCTCTCAAAGGGAAATCAATACGCAGTTACAATGCAGTTATTTAAGCTCAATTTTCGAATAGCAAACTATGATGATGTATAATCAATATCAAGCCGCCCTCACCGAGGAAACAAAGGATATATTCTATTGTAGTCTAATTTTTTCTTTTTCCCAGATCCCACAGGCCTTCCTTTGGATACTTCTGGGTCCACACATTAGACACTGAGAGGTTGATTTTCTTATGTCAGAAGCCCTCGCTTCTCTTGTTACTGTTTCGAGAACGTTATTCATCTTTGCTCCTGCAGATCCTGAATATTTTCTTTGAGGCTCTGCCTCTGGCATCATGTTGTTGAAGAGGCTTTGCCCTCACCAGTGTGCTCTGCAAATTTCTGACTTTGTGGCTTGATTCCCGTAAACAAAGATGGAACTTCTGGACTGAAGGACGCAGGGGAGGTGTTCGTGTTGCAGGACAGCTCAGGGGCTTTAACACGCTGCTGTGCTTTGTGGATCTCTGGGAGCGATAGAGCGCACCACTTCTGAAACTGTGGACAAGGCGCTCTTTCTACGGAGTGTCTCAAGGTGATTACATCCTGTTAAAGATCCTTGGAGAGACGCTCATCCCTTTTGCAAGGGTACAGCCGGCCTTTTCCAGGAGAAACTTGCCCTTTCATCTCATTCAGCTTTTGTCTCTGTCCCGCATCCTGTTGTGTTACCTGCTGCCTGCAAGTCACCAACATCCCCGAACGCCCTCTGCCTCCCCCAACCTGCACTCACACAGCACACACACATAGGCTTTTCTTCTTCGAAAGCCATTTCTCCTCCTTGTGCTTCCGGTAAATTCTGACATCTTCTAGAACCCAGTTTTGTTGGTCATCTCCTCAGCGAAGCATTCCCAGGCAGAGTTGCGGTGACTTCCTAGGATGCTGCCATAGTCCCTTCAGAGAGAGAGGAACACAGGCACGTGTGTGACAACCTAGACGGGTGTTCAATAATGCCACAGTAGGAGAGCATTGCTGGGGTATTCAAACTTCCAGAACACAACAAAACAGAAAAATCTGTGTGTGAGAATACTTGGAGTTTGGAAAACATCTTGGAAAGCCACTGAATTAAAAGGCACTTTGGAAGAGCGAGAGTGGCCAGTGAGCTGTGTATAAAGGACATTGAGAGGGTCTCTTTGCTGAGGGGCCTTGGTTTGGCCAGATGGGCTTCTCAGGTTTGGGGTAACAGCTGAATGGCTCCAGGCAGGAGCAGCTGGGCACTGCCTCCCAGAGCCTCTGAATCAGCCCTCTCCCAGCTGGCTTCTCCTGATGGAAGTTCAGCCTTGCCAGTGTCTGTCAGTATCCAGTGATTGCCCCTCAGGCACATCCTTTAAGGAGAGGAGTGACAGACTCCCACCTTTCTGGAAGCTCTCATTCGCTGAATCCAACCAGAAGCCAACTGGCAAAGGAATCTAAGTGATGAAGTCCATGGAGATAAAGCTCTTGGGATGAGGAAGCACACAGAAGGGCAGAGAAATCTAAGGGTTGGGTAGATAGAAAAGTGGAGGGCACGTATTGCATGGGGCACTGGGTGTGGTGCATAAACAATGAATTCTGGAACACTGAAAAGCAATTTTAAAAATAAATAAAAATTAAAAAAAAAAAAGGAGAAGGACCAACCTGCCTTTCTATAAGGTTCTATCAATTTACCTTTCTCCAGTGGTATATAAACACACTTAGTACTCTGTTCCCTCTCCAACACAGTATCCTATCAAAGTATTGAATTGTTTTCTGATAGTTGAAAAATCTAACACTGTACTTTTAATAGTCTTTTTCTTTTTATATGTGCATTAATGATATATTTTAATACTTTAAGGCCTATTTATATGTTTATTCTTCGAGTATCAGTATTTCACAATCTTTGCCTCTGTCTTCCATTGGAGGGAATTCTTTTCTTATTGACTTAGAGTGTCTATAAAGAGACCCAACCTTTTATTTCTGAGCTGACTTTTATAGGGTTTTTTTCCCCTGTTTCTCCTTTTCCTTTTGCATTGTTTATATTTTTTTCCTGTGCTGTCTTGTTTTTGTGTTGTTAAATTTATCAATTTTTTTCATGGAGTGTGAATATTATGCCATGCATCTATCTGCCTTCTGTATGTTGAGATTTTATATATATTTTTTCTGGTCATTGTATTATTAGAAAAACCAACTGAAATTTATTTGAGTATAAGTTTTGAAATATTCCACTCCAAATCCTTACCATTTTCCTCCCATCAACTGTTGAATAAACACCTCCAATCTCTTGATTTTTTTATAATTTTATTTTTATCAAGTGTCAAATTCTTACATGTGTTTTGGTTTAATTCTGGACTTTCTATCCCCCTGCCCTCTTGTTCTGCCAATTTGTTCACATCCCAGCTCCATGCTGCTGTAGTGAAGTACTTTATTGTTAGGCAGGATTGGTCTTACCTGACCTATAATTTATGTTTGTTTATGTATTTTCTCCCATTATTGCATAAACTTGTGTGTTCTACTTCAGATTAATTGTGAACGCTGGTAGGGTATTTTTCAGTCTTTAAAAAAAGATCACAAAGAAAGTAGAGGAGGGAAGGAGCGAAGGGGTAAGATTCTTTCCCATTTGCTAACACAAGTTTCAGTATTTTAGAAGAATCTTTTGCTTTTTTTTCCTTCAGACTTTTTTCAAATCTTTTTCATAGCCTTTATTTTATTAATTACCACCTGGTATAATTAATAAATGAGATTTTGACCACAGTTAATACTTTTGTAACAATTGTTGGTCTATGTGTTCACTCAAGGATTAGAGAATGATCCATGTTTACAGAAATTTAGCTTCTTAGGTCCTTAATACTAGAATAGAATCTAATTCTCCATCCTCCCAGAGCTGGCATTCAAAAGCCAGTTTTGTGCTTAATAGTTGAGTGATCCTTGGCAAGGTTTTTTTTTCCTTTCCCTATGTCCTTTCATATATATATATATGTGAAATGAAGTTGATAATGTATAATAAGAGGATTACCATATGCTATAAAATTGGGTTCAAGTCTTGGGGCACCTGGGTGGCTTAGTGGTTAAAGCCTCTGCCTTTGGCTCAGGTCATGATCCCAGGGTCCTGAGATCGAGCCCTGCATCGGGCTCTCTGCTTGGCGGGGAGCCTGCTTCCCCCTCTCTCTCTCTGCCTGCCTCTCTGCCCACTTGTGATCGTTGTCCGCCAAATAAATAAATAAAATCTTTAAAAAAAAATTGGGCTCAAGTCTCAGACTCAGCCTTTACTGGTTTGTGACCTTGACCAAGGCCCTTAAACTCCCTCAACCTGTTTCCTCATCAATAAAATTGGAGATAGCAATTTGGAATAGCAAATCCTCTCTTAAAGTTGGTCATAAAACACTAGTCTGTGCTCCTGGTCTTTCTCATATACCACACAAAATATTTTATGATCGTGTTAATCAACCGGGTTACTGAGGAAGAAGAGAGGAAGAGAGGGTGGGAGGTGGGAGAAGAGAAAGAGGGGAGGCATTTGGCTGTATGTCCACTGGGGAACACAGTATTTTGGACACTGCATCAAACTCTGGCTCCCTTACCCCACCACCTAGCAAAAGAGACCAACTTGGCTCTGACACACGGGTAGTACGGTTACTGCCTTACTTGACTGGATTCGGTCACATCTTCAATCTTGTTAAACTACATAGCACAACAAAGCCAAGTCCAAGAAAGGTTAACTGAGGCCTTTGGATTGATTGAAAGTGGTTGTCAATGGTGTTGTCCCTCCCACGTACAATGGGTTTTCATTAGACTTTTGTTGTCTGCCTTCCAGTGGTTGAAAACATTCACATGATGGATTAATCAATTTCCGAGTTAATGCATTCACATGTGGTAATGACTTGATCAGACGCCTCTCTGGCTGTCTGAATGGGCGTTAAGGAATTAAGTAGGACAGTGGAGGAACCCCACATTCAATTAAGAAAGAAAGTTGCAAAGTGTTTTATTCTAACCTAGAAAATGAACCGAGGCTGGTAATTTCCTTTTCTCCCCCATGATATATAAAAGGTTAAAAAAAAAGCTGAACCATAAAAAAATATAACATCATTTACATCTTCCAAATTGCAGTGATATTGGATGCATCATTAACTATAAATGGGCTGTAATAAAAACATTAATTAGTATAAAAACAGCCCAAAAAGCAAGGTTGCAAGTTCATTTTGGCCCTCCTTAGAGGGATAGAAAGCTGTATATTTATACATTTACATATAACTAGGGACAGATAAATCATTTATCTGTAAAGAATGCAAAGGGAGGATAGAGAGAGAGGGAGAACCAACCAAAGTGACCATTTCCATAAACCACAACTGAATTTTAGTCCTGAGCGATCCTTCTCCTGGTTATTACATTCATAAAGTGCCTATAAAAATGGCATCATACAGTTCCATATTTATAGTCTGTCGATGTCCCACAGATCAAATGGGTTGAGCTTACAAGGCAAGAGATGATTCCCCCCCCCTCCTCCCATTTTAACCGCTATCCCTTCCCACGTCCTCTGGGCTCCGAATGCTGCTCTCCTCCTCTGACGATCGCATAGCCTGGGGCACACTGACAAGTCTGTAATTAAAGCCTGGATGGTGGTGGAGGGCTCGCTCAAAGCCCACACCTCAGCCCATCCCGCTCTCACATCCATTTTATAGTTTTGAGTTCAGTGGCCAACTGAGCTTCAGCTGGGAGGAGGCAGTTTGCAATGGAAAATGATGTTTTAGGGATGTTCCCATTTGCAATGATCCCTGGCCACCAAAGGCTTAGTAGGTCAGGGTCTGTCCCTGTGGGACAGGAACATTCGGGCTCATAGCACTGTGTCTCTAGGTTGCTACAGGTATTGAAAATAAAGACCTACTGCTAAATCAAAATGTCTTCCTTTCTGGGCTTTATGCCCTTTGAAGAATAAGAAGATGTTCCTCTTTTTTCCTTATGGTAAGAAAAGTAAATTTGATTAATCAATAGTAAGATTCTGGAGGAAATTGGTGGGAGTGGGTTGGGGGTGAGTTGAGATACCTTGCAAAGAGCTCTTCTTAAGGGTTGAATTTTATCCACATGGCTTGGCTGATTTTTAATGGGAAAAAGCTGCCTATGCACCATTTCCCTGCTACTGGACTGTTCATCTCCTCTCTCATCCAGTGCTGAGCCTAAGACAGGAGGCCACACTTCAGCAAGCCACAGGAGCCTCAGTCCACCCATGGCAGTGCAGTATGTGGCTGCCAAAAGCCTGTGATCACAGACCCAGGAGCATTGCCCTTCGAAACCCTGGTCCCCAGTGCAGCATGCTGGTGTCTGAATGATGGCAGCAAGCATTTTCATTTGTGAGATGTCAAGAACACATGAGACATGAAGCAGTTTGGTGTGGTTGGATGGCAATCCATGGGAAAGAGGGTGGGGGAGATGAATCCCAAAGAGCCTGGGCCAGAAATGGCTAAGTGAAAGCAGCTGATGGATCCCTTCATTCTGTGTGTCCTCCCTTCACGCTGTGTGGATTTCCATCCTGGTGCTTTTCAGATTTGGTTGCACTTCTAAAATACAAGTTGCTTTACTTTGTTCTAAGACCTCAAGGAGGGGCAGTGTTTGTTATTTTCCTTTCGATCACAGAAGACTAAGGTGGTGCTTGGCTCAATAGAACACAATATAATTATAGCCAACTGATTTTAAGAATGTGGACAGTGGAACCAAATAGAGCTGGGATTGGGTCATGATATGCTACCTACTTACTAGGATCTTGCTCAGCTTCAGCACCAGAATATTACTAATAAAATTGTTTTAATATTATTATTACTAACATGTATTCAGTGTTAACTATGTGCTAGGCACTGATGAACTTTTTATGTGTGTATCTCATTTAATTCCTCATTAAAAACTTTGTGTCGGGGGGGACAAGATGGCGGGGAACTAGGAGGAGGCACCATTTCAACCTGTCCCCTAAAGTGAGCTGATTACCTACCGAAGAACTCCGATCACCCATGAAATCAACCTGAGATCAGAATTATACACCTCTGGATCAGGGGCAGAAGACATCAGTGGGCAGGTAAAGTGGAGTGGGAACGTTGGACTGGGACCGGAAGATAAACAAAAGGGGGAGGGAGCCACCAGAAGCCACCCATTGGAAAGTGATACCCCAATATGAGAGTCCCCTGTGTCTGGGGACCAGCATTAACTTGAAGTCTGGTAGAAAGCACTCAAAAAGAGCAAAGGATCACAGGGGAAATTGTGGGAATTGGGACAGTTAGGGACAGGGGCTTAAGTCCCCGGACCGAGGACAACCACCCCTGGCGCTGAGCCAGAGAGAGTGCAGCGGAGAAACCAGGTCTTGATCCCTGAGCCAAGAGTGAGAGTGCCTAAGGGCGTGGGAGCCCCGCCAGCCGGCAGAAACAGCCATTTTGCAGTCCTCACGCATGCGCCGCGCCGCGCTGTCAGAGCCTGAGACACGCCCCACACCCTCCCCTGAGAGAGGCCGCACAGGCTCCAGGCTGGAGCTCTCAGACACGGAAACCTGAGCACTCCCAGCCTGGGCCAGCGGGAAAATCTCAGGGTGCGATCGCTGCTGGGAACTTCTCTGGCAGTCCGGAGCTGCCCAGACAGCTGCCGCTGTCATGGTTTTGGGTACAAGCAGGAGTTCCTGTGTCCCCAGGGACCGTGACTGGGACTGTGCTCTGCCAGCGGCTGAGGGGGAACTTATGTGCTCTGCAGCACCCAGAGGGGGACGGACTGGGGCTTCTCTCTGGGAGGGAGGTCTGGGTCCAGTTTGCTTTCCTCTAAACCTCCAAGAACCATCATGAGCCCCCAAGGGGAGAGAAAACAAACAAACAAACAGAAAAACCTCCAGAGAACAAAAGCCTGAAGGGCCAGTTTCCTCAGATCTCACCCCCTTGAGGGGGGCGGGAGGACTTAACTCAGGAAACACTGCCTGAAAACCCACGTGGCAGGCCCCTCCCCCAGAAAGCCAACCGGGGGATAAAACAAAACACCAAAAAAACCGACAAGAGAACAACCACCACTACTTCATAGATACAACTTTTATTTTTAATTCGTTCCCACTATTCTGGTTCATTTTTAATTTTTTTTTAAATTTTTTATTTTTTATATAGATATTTTTTCAACTTATTTACCATCACAGTGAGATGTCCAGTACATCAAATTCCATAATAACCTTTTAACCTGAACTTTTTGATACATATATCCATATGTTTCTTTTGCTTTTCTATTTTTTTAAATTTTTTAAAATTTTACTTTAGTGTAGTTTAATTCATTCTTTACTTTTATTTTTAATATTCATATAGAGTTAAACTTCAAGGTAATCTCCTTTCCCCAATCAATGCTACCCCTATAGGTAAACCAATTTTTAATCCCCCTCTATTTTAGGAAAGTTGAGTCCTTTAACAAAGATATCAAGATACATCCAGGAAGAGTCAAGATAACCTTCCTCACCCACACTGAGGATTTATAACCACTCTCCCAACTTTTTCTTCCACCAGTGTTTCTGTGTATTTCTGTTTGTCCTGGTAGTATATAAATCTTATACTTGGGGTTCTTTTTGACGAGGTTCTTTGTTTGTTTGTTTGTTTGTTTTTGCTTCTACATATATATGTATATATTTTTTTCTTCTCTTGTCATATACTTTTCTCAGTCTTTTTGTTTGTCTGTTTTTGCTTATTTACTTCACAAATCTTACCTTGGGGCCCATTTAGGCTGAGCCTTCTCTTTTATCTTTCTTTTTCCTGTCTCTCTCTCTCTCTCTCTCTTTTTTTTCTTCTCTCTTTTTTTCTTTCATTTGGGTGGGGACCCTTGATTGCTCAGAAGCATTCCAGGGTGCACCTTGATTGCACCACGGTCGATACATCCAGCTACATCCATTTAGCCATCTCTCACCAAAATTACTAGGAGGAGGAATGCCCAACAGAAGAAAAATTCAGAGGATGGGCCTTCTGCAACAGAGCTAATGGCTATCGACATAGAAAATATGTCGGAAAGGGAATTCAGGCTAACAATTATCCAGGCAATAGCTAGGTTGGAGAAGCCATGGATGACCAAACGGAATTGATTAGGGCAGAAATGAAAGCCATCAGGGATGATGTTCATAATGCTCTCAATGAGTTCCAATCTAATCTAAATTCCCTAAAAGCTAGGGTAACTGAGACAGAAGATAATATTAGTGATCTGGAGGACAAACAGATAGAGAGAAAGGATCAGGAGGAAGCCTGGAAAAAACAGCATAGAAGCCACGAAAACAGAATCAGGGAAATAAATGATGCCATGAAACGTTCCAACATCAGAATTATTGGAATCCCTGAAGGGGAGGAGAAAGAAAGAAGTCTAGAAGATATAGTGGAAAAAGTTCTCCATGAAAATTTTCCCAACCTGGTGAATGGAACCATCGTTCATGTACTAGAGGCAGAACGGTGCCCCCCCCCCCC
>PISX010020214.1:0-36470 GCA_004024625.1 Mellivora capensis | reverse complement strand
GTTCAGCTCCGCTCTGAGGCCTCGGAGGAGCGGGCAGGAGCAAAGGACCTCAGGGCCCTCTGAGGGCCGACCCCGGCAGGCTGCATCCCCTCTGGTTTTCAGGCACAAGATGGTGGCCTCGCCTCCAGTGACCCTAAACAGCCTGGCTTCGGCCTTCCTCCTCATCCTCTCCCTCGGCCCAGAGGGTCTCCCAGGACCCTGAGGGCCATCCGCAGAAGAAGTGGGCCAGGTTGCGGGTCAGGCCGCGGTCAAAGGGGTTGCTGGGGCGCTGGCGGAGATAGGCAATGCGGTGCGAGGAGATGAACTCCCAGGTGGTGGTGTTGCTGGCCACCAGGTAGAGGTGCGAGGCGAGGAGCAGGCTGGCCACCAAGGAGAAGAGGGAGAGCAGCAGGAAGGTGGCAAACAGCAGCCCGCTGGAGCGCAGCCATAGCCCCCAAGGCTGGAAGAAATGGAGGCCAGACCTGCAGGGCAGGAGACAGATGGGGAGTAAGGCTGGGGGAGGGCAGGGGTACCCCAGGGAGCCCCGGTGGGCAGGCTGCTTGGGAGGAGGGCACGGAGAGGGAGTCCCGGCTCTCCCCCCACCTTGCGGATGGATGCTGCGGCCCTCCCCCCCCACCGTAGCCAGGGCAGTAATGGAACCCACCAGGCCAGGTAGAGGCCCCACAGAAGAACCACCAGCTGCAGCGCCAAGTAGGCCACGAAGAGCGGGTGGTTGCGCTCCCCCACGCAGTTCTCCATCCAGGGGCAGTGGTGGTCATAGCGGCGCACGCAGCGCCGGCACTCTCGGCAGTGCCGGGCCCGCAGGGGCTGCTGTGGGCAGGGAGGGAGGCAGGCTCAAGGCCAGCTCCCCTCTGGGCCCGAGACGGAGGGGAGTGATGAGGTCAGGAGGCTGGGGCCTCCATCAGGGAGGCCTTCCTGGAGGGGGGAGGCCAAGGCATGGCGGAGACAGGAGGTCAGGGAGTCTCCACCTTGCCCCCACGCCCTCCCGTGGAGGTCCCTGGTCACCCACCAGCACCAGGCAGTATCTGCAGCGCCGAAGGGGGATGGCTTGAGGAACCATGGCCGTCTGCTCCTCCTTCACCTCCTCCTGAAAGTGGGAGAGGGGTATAAGATCGGGTCTCCTTGGGAGGCAGATGGTACAGGTGGACATTTCCCTTGGGGGCTAGCTTAGCTCCAGGTCTGCGCAGTTGGGGGCCCATCCCCTGTGTCTTGGAGGGGGTCTGGAGGGGCAGAATGCTCTGGTCTGAGTGAAGCGAAGCTGTGTGACCTCTATCAGTTGTTTTCCCTCGCTGGGCCTTGGCGATTTCCTCTTTGTAGGATGGGGTTCTAGGGCTGCTAAGAGGATTCACTGAGGCACCCCCAGCAGAGTGCTCTGCACAGATCCTGGCATGAGACCATTACAGAGGCCTTGCGTGTCCTGTTGAGGGGAGAAAGGGTTCAGGCCCCTAGGGGCCCCCTGGTTACCTGGGGCTGGGGCTGGACATTCACATATCCTGGGTCCATGAGCGACACAGCCAGGTAGAGCAGCAGGGAACCCAGCACGAGGAGCAGGAAGGTAAGGGGCAGGAGCAGCTCCCCTTGCTCTTCCCACTGCCGCAGAGCTGGAGAGGCCAGAGGAGGAGAGTGAGGCTGAGGCCCGAGCTGAACAGGAGAAGGCTGTGTGTTGGGGGGTGTAGTTGAAGGTGGGGAGTCTGTCCCTGGCTGAACAAAAGCCTGGAGATGGGGTCTAATGAGCAGTCAAGTCTGCAAGTGTTGCCACTGCATAGGGTACAGGAGGGAGAAGTCTGGGCCCAGGGGGGAAAAAGGCAGTTCATCTGCCTTTTATCTGGAAGGCGAAGGGCAGTAGGGAGCCATGGAAGCTTATCGGATCAGAACTGTTTCTGAAAACCCTCCTGCTGGAGAAAAGATGGATGGGGGAGCAGGAGGAAGCCTGGAGGCAGAGAGCTTATCCAGGAGGGAGAGGAGGGTAGCCAGACAAGGGCACTGGCAGCAAGAGTGCAGACAAAAGGATGGACAGATAAGGGGGAAGGGGGTGAAGGGGCCAGACTTGACTAGATGTGTGGGAGAGGGAGGAGGGGTCCCTGCCTTCGGCTCCATGATGGGGAGATCAGCCAGGTCTGATATGCCCATGAAATAGAGACGGGGAGGGGCTGGCCAGGGATGGTCCAACTCATGGGGATGAATGAGGATTTTGGGGGGAGCAGAGGTGAGGAGTGAGGCGCGTGGGACAGTTAGATGACAGTGTGTGGACAGCTCAGGGGTCCCTTGGTTGTGAAAAGGAGCAGAGAAGGTGGGTTGGGGGGCTCCTTTTTGATGGGGAGACTGAGCACGTTTTTAGGCTTAAGGGTGAGGACCATGGAGGAGGCTTGAGAAGGTCTTGGGAGGAAAGTGACAACAGCCCCAGTCCAGCGGCTGAGGCTGGAGCAAGGAAGGGGGAGTGGGACTACCCTAGCTGGCAGGGAGGGAGGGTGAGAACTTGGGTTGGAAGCAGCCTGGCGGGTAAAGAGGGGAAAGATGTTAGGGTTAGGGACCTCAGGGCAAGAAGTGAGGGCGGCGAAGCGAGGGGCGGGCCACTCCCCTCGGTGTCTTCTTGCCCCAGAGCGTGGGGAGCCTGGACTTGGGCAGCTAGTGGCCACGGAAATGGGTGGGGTGCCAGTCCTTGATCTACTTGATCCTCGGAATCTTACGGAGGGACGGTTGGGAGTCAGTTCCTGGGAAGGACCGGGTGGGTCCCGGGATCAGGGGATTTGGGGGCTCAGGTCGGACGTCAGATCTGAGGGGACGGGATGGGTCCTGGGATGCACAGGGCATCTGGCAGGGATCAGGAAGATGCTGGGATTAATTAGGGATCAGCTGGGTATTAGGCAGAAGGCAGGTGGCTCTTGGAATGACAGATGGGGAAGAGGCTCAGGAGCTAGCAGAAATGGGGTGAATCCCAGGATTTCTGGGGCTTCAGCAGGAGACCCAGTGAGACGCAAACGTCTGGGGAACCACGCGGGATTGGGTGGGTCCGGGGTCGCGCGGGGTCCGGCTCACCGGTATCGTGCAGGAAGAGCACCAGCGTGATCCCCCAGGTCAGCACAGTGTGCCCGGTCCGCACCAGGACCCCTGGGCTGAGGAGCGCCCACGGCGCCATCTCCTCCGCCCGGGGCCCCACCCGGAAGAAGCGCCCGGAGGGGCGGGCCCTTCGAGGGAGAGGGACCGCTGCCACCCGGGGATTGGTGGATCTTGGAGGTAGGCGGGGCCTTATTGGGCCGGGGAGGCTATCTATTGGATAGCAGCTGCGGCCGCGTAGGCCCTCGAGCCAACAGGTGCCTGAAGAGGCTGAGGGCGGGGCCGGCGCGCGCGCAGCTGGTAACTCCCCCAGCCCCAGCCCCCACCAGCCAGGTAACTTTCGAAAGCCGAGGAGCAGGCGCGAGTCTGGACCCCGCCCCCTTGGGCTCCCGCCCAGCTCTCCCCAACCCCACATGCCTCGCGCATGCGCACAGTTCTCCGGGCGCTTCCATGTTCAAGGTGTTTGGTGTGACTCCAGGTTGTGGACATGTGCCGGTTTCTAGGGTGTGATGCCTGAGGTCTCTAGGGGGGCAGGACTCGCCCTCGGATGCTCCGTGGTGACACCCTTACCTCCTCGCTATTCATTTTTCGATACTGCGAACAGGATGAGAGCAAACTGGTCGTCCCTGGTGCAGATCCTGGGTATGAGGGGCTCAAGTGGAGTCAGAGTCGGAAATACCAGCACTGCCCCTTCCTATCTGTGTGAGCTTGGGCAAGTTACTGAACCACTCTGAACTCTGTTTTCTGTCTATATAGTGAAGACCGATGATACCAACCCCCTGACAGGGTGGTTGGGAGGATTAAATAATGCAAGGACAGTGTCTAGTATGGGACTGTCATCTTCCCTGCTGTAAGCCAACACCTCACCCTGCCCGAAGGACTTGCCCAACCCGAGGCTTCGGGATATTCTAAAATGAAACCTCATCATCATTCACTGTTCACACTCCTTTAACTGTGTCCCCAGGGCACTCCCCATTCAGCTCTGCCTTGCCACCCACACTTCCCACTGATACCAACATCCACCTTCTTTCTCCAACAGATTGGCCCTATCGGCTCCTCCAGTACACTCTTCTGGCGTCTGTTGTTTTGTCAGCTCAGCATCCCCTTTTCTGTTGGGGAACTGACTCCTTCCCATCCCATGTGGCTCTGGGGGAACTCTGTCCCTCACTCTACCAGGTGGCAGGAGATAAGATGTGGTCATGTGACTCTACAGGGCGAAACCTGCGTCCCTATATCAATGTCTCTGGTGATTGGTCCTAGGTGCTGGACATGTGACTCAGCAGAGCCAATCAGAGCAGTCTATAAGAGTAACCTATAAATGCTGGGAGAGAAAGGGGCGTTCTCTCGGATCTCAAGCATAAGGAATAGGATGTGAGGGCAACTGGCAGCTGTCTTTACACCACAAGGAGGGAGACTGTGCCAGGAGAGAATGAAGCCAACTTACAGAGTCACAGAGATAAGCAACACTGAAAGAGGGAGTGAGAGAGTCTTAGCAATGTTGTCTCGGCCCCTACATCCAGCTATTCCTGAAACTGATATTAATCTCTAGGTTCCCTTAATGAATTTCCTCCCACCTTTGACCAGCCTGGGTGGGTATTTGAGTTGAGTGACTGTCACTTGCAACTCAATCTTGGTTACTGCAATGGGTGGCTAGTGTGCTGAATGGAAACACTTAAATCACGCCAAAGCTTCCATGAGTCATGCTCTGTGCTGGTGTGAAAGATAGACAAAGTCAAACACTAGTTAAAGTGGTAAGGACAGATTTTCATCAGTAACGTGCTATTGCAGTGTAAATTGAATGCAACTCTCATTTGTACCGAGGTGACTGGGTGTTTTAAAGGAACCAGGAGGGAGTAGAGAGAGGGAACAGCGGTGGCTTGAACAGACTCAGGGAAGTGAAAAATTATAAAGGGTTGGTCAGTGTAAATGCTGAGGAGGCCAGCTGTGTGTGCGAGCTGGCAATAGCTGAAGTTAGGTGCCTGTCCTCCCACAGGGACTAGGAGATGGAGGCCTGATCCTCCCTGAGCACTGCTCTTTGAAGAAATGGCTTTCAGGTCTCCTGAGTTGTAGAAGACACAAATACATTTCAAAGGGACAGAGGAAGGATTCCCAACTGTAAGCCCTTTTTAGCAAATCCTCGAAGACAGGGTGGTGTGTGGTGGTGGGGGGGGGAGCTCGGGTCAGGTGGTGGCTGAAACAGTAAGTTCTTTTGGCAGCTTGGAGGCAGGCCCTTTAAGGAGGTCTGGGGTCATTCTAGGGCTGCAACCTTGAGCTGTGAGAAACTACTTTACTGGTTTAGTGTTTTAAGTAGGGGAGGGAGATGGACAAAATCACTTATGGTGAGAGCCCGTAGTAGGGCTCTTAGAGAAGAGTTGTAGTTGAGGAGAGGGCTCAGGGGAGCCTGAGTAAAGTTTGGTCAAGGAGCAAGTCTTTGTCTCTGGGCACTGGCCACACATGTGCCTGGCATGTGGGGGGTGGGGTGGGGGAATGATCCCCTTCGTTTGGCCACCGGCATCTAGACTGTTCTTTGGGGAACAGCTCTCCTCAATTGGGTGCAGCCTTGCTGGTGCCTCAGGAGCATGGAGGGCACTGTCAGCAGTTCCGCCAGGTCAAAGCTGGATGCCCAGCTGCTTCTCCAGGTCCTCCTGCTCGTGCCCTTGTTCCTTCGCTCTGCTGTGGCTGCAGGGCCGGCTTCGTGGCTCTCCCTGTAAGGACCCTGTAGCAGGCCCCTCTGTCTGTAGTGCTCTTTCCGTGGCTGTCACAGCCAGGCTGGGCAGCCCCCCACCCACTTTTTTAAAGATTTATTTATTTATTTTAGAGGAGGGAGGGGCAGAGGGAGAGGGGGAGAGAGAGAATCCCCATCAAGTGAGGATCCCAACCCAGGGCTCGATCCCATGACTCTTGAGATCATAACCTGAGCTGAAATCAAGAGTTGGACACTTAACTGACTGAGCCCCCCAGGCACCCCACGGCAGCCTTGTCTTTCGCTGGATTCAGCTCACACGTCTCCTCTTGTGAGAAGCCTCCGTGCCGGCTTGGGGATACCATATTGTCTCTTACCTCCACGCTGAAGGTGCTCTTTCCCTCGCTGAAGCATGGCTGCCCAGCTAACCCGTCTCCCAGGCCCTCCCCTCCACTCCTGCCAGAGCACGGGAGGCGCCCTCTCTGTGCTCCCTGCTTACTGCACACGGGGTCGTAATCTCACATAGAACATCGTCTCTACCATCAGACTGGACCACCCTGGGCAGGGGGCCTGCTGCCAGCTGCATCCCGGTGGCCGGGCATGGGGGTGTGGAGAGAACGGGAGGCGGCACGGACTTCAGGCCAATACGCCACCTGTGTCCAGGCTGCAGTTCACTGGCCCTCCAGGCCGGGCACACAAATTGGCCAGAGGCACCCTCCCTGCTGCAGGTCCCCTCATTCAAGGCCCATTGCCCAAACTGGTTCCAGCCCCTCTCCTGACCCCATCCCTCCTGCAAAAAAAGACACTCTGTTCTTTCCACTTCGCACAAAAATGTATTTCTGTGACATCCCAAAGTACAGACATTTACCCAGGCCCCAGGTGGTAAAGCAACGCGATGTGAACTCTGCCCAGGGTCTGGGCAGGGAAGGGAGGGGCAGGTGTGGCCTGTCCACCACATTCAGGAAGCGCCAGGGCAGCCACCCCCTTCCCGGGGCTGGCAGGGACAGACTTTGGGGGGAGATAGCCTGGTGCCTCTCCCCTGGGCTGCTCATCCAGCTTGTTCTGCCTCGAGGCAGAAATGCTAGGAGAATCCAAAAGGCCCAGAGGAGGAGGAAGAATAAAAGGTCATCCCCTGGGGGATGCCTGCAGAGTTGGCCCTGCCCCCCAGAGCCTTGTTCTGGAAAGGCCTCCTCGCCCGCCGCCTGTCTCCAGAGAGCAATGCAGAGTTACATCAAGGGAGGACCACAAGATATTTCAAGATACATTTGCAGCTCACACTTCTCTGAAACACAGCACAGAGGTTCCCAAGGTAAAGCCTGGGGGCAGGGAGGAGGGGCTCAGAAGGGCCACATGGGGCCACTGCAGGCTGTGCCCAGTGCTGGTCTGGAAGCAGCTACCTGTTGGCTGCAGGTCCGGCTAGAGTGGGGACCTCCTGCCTCACCGAGAGGCGTGTTGGGTCCTCCGGGCAGCGGGGCAGGTGTGTGTGTGTGTGTGTGTGGTGGGGGGTAAAAGAGGCCGGCTCAGTTCTGCTGGTGGGGTGCCTGGGCACCATGGGTGCTGCGGGCAGGGGAAGGGCTGGGGAGTGAGGAGCAAGCCCCAGGCCCCAGCGGTGCTGGCTCCCAGGGCTGGGGCGGGTGCTGAATATGTGTGGCAGAAGGGGCAGTGGAATCTGCCTGAGTTCTGACCAGCCCTGGGCTGGGGCCTTCAGTAGCCTGGGACCTGGCGGAAGACCAGCGGGCAGCCTCTATAGCAGCGTGGCCTCAGGCAGGTCTGGCCAGAGAACTGGCAGGGGGCCAACGGGAGCCCCGCTCCTGAGGCTCCCCGGGGGCTGGGGCTGCCTGAGCACTCACTTCCTTGCCCCGGATGGCCGACGGCTGGGAGCACCAAGGCATTCGGGAGACCCAGTGGGGCTAGTTTTCCTCCCAAACCCCATCAGCCACACCCAGGAGCCCAGATGGGGTTCTCAGGCTTTGGTGGGTGCGTTAGGGTGCGGGAGTGGGCTTTTAGAAGCCCGCTGCCTCTCCTAATGGGAAGCGAGGCCAGGGTCTGAGGTCACTGGGAAAGGACCGGACTCTCACGACATTTGAGGCATTGGGTCTTAGGGGGGTGGGAGTGAGTGGCAGCAATGAAGGCTTGGAGTTGGGGCTTGAGAGCGGCCGAGGAAGCTGTGGGGACTCAAGGAGTGTTCTTTTGTTTTTGTACAGAAATCATACACACAAAACTTCACACTTCCTAACCAAAAAAAATAATATATATATATATATATATAATATATATATATCTCACTAATGTTAAGGAAAAGCGTCGGTTGTGCAAAAGTCCCCGTGTCCCTTCATCCAGCAGGAGGCTACCCGGAGGCGGTCTGCCCGCTGGGCTGCTTGAGAGCTTCCTCCCGGCCTTGTGGTCCAGAGCAGTGGCGGCCGTGGGGGCGGAGGCCTCTATCTGGACGTGTCCATGTTCTCCTCTTTAAAGTTACTGCAGTGCCCAATCACCTTGCTGGAGACCACGGGAGAGAGGATCAGAGGGCGGCCTTGGGTCAGGAGGGGTTGGCTCCTCCCGGCAGGGGAGGCCCCTGGATTTGGCAGCCAGTGTGAGCAGTGACGCTGATGTGAGCGAGGAGGTGTGCTGGGGGGTGGGGGGGCTGGCACCTGCTGAGTGCCCAGGAAATGGCACCTGCGCACGCCAATACATCAGCCCCCTGGGCCCCCCCTCCTTCCTCCCTAGGCCCCTCCCCTTCCCTACCTCTCAGCCCCAGGGCCTCTCTGGTTAGGGGCTCCCCTGAATTGGCTCGCACCTGACCTTCCCAACCCTCTCTGCTCCTTTCTTGAGCACCACCTGCCTTCTTCACTTTCTCCCTGCCTCCTGGGGCGGCATACTCGTGGTCCCCAAACTGCCTGCATGCCAGATTCCCCCAGAGAGCCTGAGCCCGCCGGGTGGGGCCAGGCCAGCACGTGCCAGCACAAGGGCCCCTGACACCCTCCAGCAGCCAGGGCCAGTGCAGCGGTCTCAGGAACCGCCACTGGTGCTCAGAGCCCCAGTTTCGTGCCCCCTCTGGACTGACCCTTGAGAAACACTGGCCCACTGCAGTCAGGTGTCACCTGGGACCTCGGATGGCCTTCCTGTTCAACGCTACGCCTTTGGGTTGGTAGAGAGCAGGGTGGTACTCACTGCAGCCTCCATGTGCTAAAGAGGAGCCTACTGCCTCTTAGGAAATAAGGGGTGCCCAGAATGGGACAGGAGTGGGATAGGCGGAGTGACTTCTCAGCTCCCTCTTAGTGTCACTCACACCTGTTTCAGACAGGCTGGCCGGCTCAGATACGCATCTCAGGTCTTACAGAGATGTTCAAAGGGGCTGTGGTAGACGTTCAAAGGGACTGGCGGCTCTACCAGTGCTATGTGCATGGCCTTCACACCTTCACGTGTGCAAACCCATTTGCACTCGCCGGCCAGTTTTCTCGAATATTCTTTACCACATGGTGTCGTCTCTTGTTGGAAGGTCTTTGGCCAAAAATGATGAATTCTGACCTGACTTGCTAAGGGCGAGGGAGGAGAGGATAGAATTTGTTGGGAGTAAGAGACGAAGCTTACAGAGGAGGGCAGTGATGCTCTGTGCAGGCTGGACAATCTAGTTTCTGGCCACGCTTTGGCCAAAATGACACTCAGGGAGGGCCCTGACACCGTTCCCCTTCTCCCCCACACCGAGGCTGCAAGCAGAAACACTGCCCATCTCTTACCGGGCCATTTCCTTTGTCTCCTGTCGGGCGGTGGCCATCTTGATCATGTCCCTCAGCAGGGGCAGCCCCCCTTCTTTGATCAGCAGGGGGCAGTACTTGTCGGCTGCGGGGAGGGGCAGACAGCAGGTGATCAGCTCAGACTTCCAGCAGCCTGTGGCCCAGAACCCACCCTTGCTGTGAGGGCCACCCTCCCTGAGGGGTGGGGGCAGTAGGGACGCAGGCCTGGGGGCAGGCGCTGCTGCACCCAGGAGCCAGCCAACTCGGGGAGCAAGGGGTGAGTCCTTGGAAAAGGCTACTTTGGGACGTGGCCATGATTCTTTCCACAGCTCACCCCATGGGAAATAACACCCAAACCAGTGGCTTCTTTTCTCAGAGATTTTATAGAAATAAAGATTCTGATGCCCTGCCCTTGGGTATTCTGAGTCAACAGACCCAGGAACCTGTATTTATTTGTATTTTTAACAGTAAACCACCAGCTGATGCTGGTGGCCAGCCAGGCTAGAAACAGCATTCCTTCCTATGATTGGGTGGTTCGCAGTCCATGGCAATAAAGAATATTCTAGCGCTTAGGATCCTAGGGCTTTAGGCTCCATGGAGAACACGGGGACTTGAGTGGACCCTCCCCACCCCTCTACCCCTGCCCCCTCCAAGCAGCTCTGGTTAGTAGTCAGAGTCACTTTTATGCTCTGCATTTTACAGATGAAAGAACCGAGGTTCAGAGGGAGGAAACAATTCATCCAAAGTCACTCTGGAAGTTTGTCCGAAGGAGTCCCAGTTCAGGACTCTTCCCTCTGGACTACACTGCCTCTCCAAGGTCAGGGGCTACACTTTAGTAAGACCAACCTCAAGTAGTAATGAAAAAGGCTGAGCCTTACTGAAGAGCTGGTATGGGCCAAGCACTGTTCCAAGCATTTTTCATGCCTTACTTCATAGCAATCCTATTTTTGTCCCATTTTAAAGAAGAGACAATTGAGGCACAGACAGGTTGAGAAACCTGCCCGAAATAACACAGCCACAGCAAATGGGAGAGCCGGGGTTCAAAGCCAGATGTCTGCCCCCAGAGCCCGCACTCTGATCCAGTCTGCTAGTTAATAGCACTGAGCTAGTTAACAGGATCCAGGCACTGGCTTGGGCACTTCATGCTGGTTCTCTTTTCACATCAATCTTATGAGGTAGGCATTATCGCTGTCCCCATTCTACAGGGGAGGAAACTGAGGCCAGAGAAGTTAAATAACCTGCATGAGGTCACATAACCAGTAAGAAAGAGATCGAGGGTCAAACCTGGTCTGTCATCAAGGTCTCCTCCCCACAAAGCCACCCAGCAGATGGGACACTCTCTGAGGAATCAAGTTAGAATTGTTTTAAAGTTCTCTCCCATTCCTGTGGGAGTCTGTTTCCTCGGCACTTAGTTCTTTGTTTGGTCTTACTCTATCCTGCAGAAGGCACGGAGATTTTTGACTCTTCACTTCTGGGGAAGCAGAAAGCATTAAGCAGGCTATCTGGGAACTCTGGATGGCCCATCGGGCCTGCCAGACTTGTTTCCGGTGATGAGGCAGGGCCAGCCATTATGCTGGGCATCCCACAGATGCTGGAAAGTGGAGAGCTGTGCTCCCAGGTACAGACTCTGCACCCCGGTTACAAGCGCCCGGGGGGCAAGCTTGAAGCCCAGTGAGCAGCCCCGTGTCTGGACAAAGGGGGAGTGGGTACTCACGGTAGACAGACACAAGGTTGTACAAGGCCCAGGTGGCCCAGTGCTGGCTGACAGGGGAGATGCCCTGGGGAAGGAGGCGAAGAATGGGCTCAAATGACCTGTAGAGAGAGAGGTCAGGGTCACTTCTGCTGCCAAGGGTTGGGGGAGTGCCTCTTGCCCGCCAGAGAGCTCTCCTGCCTGGAGGGTCCTACACACAGCCCACAAGCAGGCTAGTAGGCTGCCGTGGAGGCAGAGGCATCAGGCCCTTCAGGCTCCACGAAGGGAGCTCTGTCGGGAGAGAGGTCAAGGGCAGGGGCATGCAAGGGTGGCAGGAAGGAAACAGATCAGGTGAAGAAACAGGGGACTTCGGCAAGGAGGAGAGAGCCGGTCTTGGGGAGGCAGGGAGAAGTACCCTGAGAAACAGAAATGACACCGTACTTCTTTATTTTTTTAAAGATTTTTTTTTTTAAAGATTTCATCTATTTATTTGACAGAGAGAGATCACAAGTAAGCAGAGAGGCAGGCGGAGAGAGAGAGAGAGAGGGAAGCAGGCTCCCTGCCGAGCGGAGAGCTCGATGCAGGACTCGATCTTAGGACCCCGAGATCATGACCTGAGCCGAAGGCAGCGGCCTAACCCACTGAGCCACCCAGGCGCCCCGACACCGTACTTCTTATAGTGGCCTTCTACAGGCCGTCTGGAGTCATGGTCCCAGAGCCTGAAAAATGTACGTGCAAACCCCCGGGCCAGTGTTTCCACCTCATGTCTCCTTGGGAACGGCAGTCACTGGAGCAGAGACAAAGCCACAAGCACGAGCCTGCTCCTCCCAATATGGGATTTCTTTTCTTTTTTTTGTTTTTTTTTTAAGATTTTATTCATTTGTCGGAGAAAGAGCGTGCACAAGCACGGGGAGCGGCAGGGAGAAGGAGAAGCAGGTTCCCTGCTGAGCAAGGAGCCCCATGCGGGACTTGATCCTAGGACCCTGGGATCATGACCTGAGCCAAAGGCAGACGCCTAACTGACTGAGCCACTCAGGCGTCCCCCAGTATGGGTTTTTGAGGTCAGGGTCAATCAGTACAAGATGGCCCATCCACACCCAGAAAGTGACCCAGTCACGACAGGAGGAGGGAGACCCATACCTTGTGGCTGCAAATCCAGCCACAAGACAGGAAGACGTGACGCTCCCTGCACTGCCAAGAATGAAGTCGGGGCAGAGGGTAACTCCTGGGAGGGGAGGCGCCAGACTGCGAGCAGAGGTTCTTTGCGGAGTGAGCTCAAGAATGGTTTTTGTGGGAGTCCCGCCTGGGTGGCTCAGTCGTTAAGCGCCTGCCTTCAGCTCAGGTCATGATCCCAGGGTCTTGGGATCGAGCTCAGTGTCCGGTTCCCTGCTCTGTGGGAAGCCTGCTTCTCCCTCTCCCACTCCCCCTGCCTCTGTTCCCTCTCTCACTGTGTCTCTGTCAAATAAATAAATACAGTCTTAAAAAAAAGAGAGAGAATGGTTTCTGTTTGGTTCCCTGGTGCGTCTTGGTATTTTCCTCTTCTTTTCTCCTCCCACAGATCAACCATCTCGAATGCTTGTAAATGGCTTCGGGTACACACAGGTGTGGATGTGCAGGAAAGGTGCAGCCGGCTTTCCGGGTGAGGTGTGTGCTGTGCGGGGACTGTCCCTCAGGGAGAGTGACAGGGGATGAGAGGAAAGGCCTTGCTGGGGACAAGCGTCCCCCTTCGGACCCCACTCACGTACCCCTCCCTCCCAGCCCCGCTCCGCACCTGTAATTGATGTTTCTCCGAGAGTTGATGTCCCAGCTCTGGATGGCGGCCCACATGCGCTCCTCTACCTCCTCCCGCTGGGGCTCGCAGATGCCCCATGCCTCAGGCCCATCGAACATGATGTGGGAGAGGACACCGCAGGCGTTGTACGAAACTTCGATCCCGTCAGCCTTGCTCTCCAGCAGGTTGCTGCCCAGGGGAGAGAAAACGCCCTCCAAGTCCCTCTTCAGACACCAGCTGCTGGGCCCCAGCTTACAAACTGGATGCCAGAGGTGTTGCTGACTTATCGCCTATTATCCGTACCCAGCGATTATTCTAAAGATCTGAGGTTGCCGAAGACACAGCTACAAGAGGACCATTTATGGAGGCTTGAGAGAAACCACTTGCAGATGGAAGGTGACATTTCTAACAGAGATCTAGGCAGAGAGTGGTTGCTGCAACTGAACACAGACTACAGCCCTGAGCGTCCTGGCAGCCAAGGCAAAAAGGGAAAGGGAAGAAATACCAACCTGAAGACACTGATGAACTGGGAAGTCATTAGCTGGGGCCGCAGCTCCTTCACCTCGGCCACGTTCCCCAAGAGTCCTAGCATGTTCCGATGCAGTTCCTGCTTCTCTGGGAATTCCTGGCAAAATGAGAGCCATTGGGGCCACGTCAATTAGTACGTAATTAGTGGCTGGTATTTTTTGTGTTGACGTATCTGGTACTGCTAACCTAGAAACTTTACGGGTATCTGGCCATTGCACCTAGACAAAGAGGGGGAGCAACATGCTGTCCTCATACCTTCTACTGCACCGAGTACGGTGTGGGGTACGTACCGTATGGGATAAAAAGGGTGGGGACCCCTTGCTACCAAATCAAAGGCTGGGTGGAGATCTGACCTATAAAACTCCAAGGAGGATAAACATGGTTCTATTTGCCAAAAATTTCAAATATGTATTGAAGGGCAACTTCATAGAAATTAGAGCAAGAAAATGAAGGATGAATTTTATCTATTTTTTATAATTGCTAGCATTTATCTATTATTTATTTATTTATTTATTTAAGGAACGCTCTATGCCCAACGTGGGGCTTGAACTCACGACCCTGAGATCAAGAGTCAGTCATATAAATGCTCTCCCGACAGCCAGCCAGGTGGCCCAAGGGTGACTTTTAAAAGACCATCCTACTGGACAGAATCCTATCCAGCTGACATCCCAGGGAACCCCAGCCAGACTGCGGGCAGCCCGAGAATCGCTGGGAAGAAGGATGGGACTTGGGCTTTCCCTCGGAGGCAGGGCTCGGAGACAGGGGTGGGCCCGTGAGTCGGCCCCTGCTGCCCTTCTGTGGGAACCACGGGGAGAGGGGCTGCTGACGGATCTGGGGGGCAGGACGCCTGGGGACAGAAGAGTGGCCGTGTGAGTGGTCAAGGAGGCTGCTGCCGCTGGAGACGGGCAGTACCTTCAGGCAGTCCAGGAAGAGCTTCATGCCATTGAAGTTGAGGAACATCTCGCAGTTGTCGGGAGTCTCGTCCGTGATGTTCCACAGGGCGCTCCAGGAGAACTCCATCACCTGGTCACACTGAAGGGAGAGGACGCCTCAGCACAGCTGGCCTGGAGGGGCGGCCCGCAGGCTCCGGGCACCCGAGAGGGTGCTCCCTCACAAAACCATGCCCCTCTCGGGGGAGGGAAGGGGCAGAGGGGCTTCATGAAGGCTCAACTTACTATCTTGTCCAGCAGCTTCTTCTGAATCAGCTTCAGCATGGTCTGTGGGCAGAGAAGAGAACTTGCGGTGGGGGGGCGGCAGGGCCCAAGAGGTACTGTGTCCCCCAAGACCAAGACAGAGAGAGGGGAGCCAGCACTTCCACTCCTGGCTAATGCATCCTGATGAGACCGAATGTACCCATCTGGTCTGGGGGGCCTGCAACCCACAGACGTGGTCCCTAGCCTCGGGAGGCCTGGATGCTGGTCCAGCTCAAGCCTGGTTCCCTGTGTAGTCCTGGACCTGGGCCTCCCCTCTGGGGCTCCAGCCTCTCCATCCAGCGTGAAAGAGGAGGAGACCAGATGCTCCTTCCCTGCCACCTTGGGCCAGGCCCCACTCTAGAAAGTGCTGGGGAGGTCATGATGGAAGAAGGAACAAGAATAGTGTCTTTCCCCACAGAACTCACAACCCAGTGGGGAGGTCGACATTAAACAAACAGTCCCTCAGACACTTACTTAACCCCAGTGAGAAAGACCTACATAGGGGACCTGGTCTGAGGAGCCAGGAGGGGCTTGAACGGTGGGACCAAATGGGCGGCTGCAGCAGCCGGGAGAGGATGCCAGAGTGTTCTGAGCGGAGCAAATCTACGGGGACGTAAGCTCCACTCACGGTGAGAAGATTTTTCCTCTGGTCTAGCCTAAATCTGTCATGGGGCAGGGGGGCTCTGGAGAAGGGGCAGCCCGAGGGCACGCACCACAACAAAGCCCATCTTGCCCACGGCCTCCTTGTGGTCGTTGTCCACTTGGCAGACCAGGGCGTTGCACAGGTGCACGGCGATGCGCTGGATCGACTCGTCCTGCCGCGTGGGGTTAAGGATACTGAGCAGGAGCTCGTTAACTCGGCGGTACTGGAATTCTAGCTCCTCCGGGATGCTGAAGTTACAGAGGGTCAGACAGCAGTTCCGTTGGACCTGGGCGGGACAGGAGACAAGGGGAACACAGTCAGGGTTGGACTTGGGAGCTGGACTCCAGGGACGCCCCAGAGGCGTGAGATCATCTGGAGCTGTGGGGGTCCAGGAAGGCTTTCTAGAAGAGGAGATGCCAAGGCTTTTTAACATTAAAAAAAAAATGGTGAAATATAATCTTCATACAGAATAGGGCATAAAACACAAATGTATGGTTTTACAAGAGTTTATGAAGCAAAAAAACCTTTTTGGCAACCATGGAACCCCCACCTGGGTCAGGAAATAGAACACTGCCGGCACCGGGAAAGCCCTGCAGGTCCCTTCCTGGCCCTCAGCCCCTCCCCCCACTAGAGAGAACCAGTCTCTGCGAGTCCCCAAGGAAGATTCTCCGGCATCTTGCTCACTCTTGTTTACCAGAGGTTTGTAAGAGCAACTATGTCGTTGTGAGCAGCTGAAAAGTATTCATTTGTTCACTGTATCACGGTCCTTGAATTTATTGGCCCACCCCACCGTTGGTGGACATCCAGGGGGCTTCAGTGTGTGATAACTTCAAACGATGTCTCATGCCTCCATCCTGGCGTCCACGCACAGTGGCTTCTGGGTCACACGCAGCGTGCATGTCTTCAACTCGACCAGGTGACACCAGACCATCTGCCGAAGTGGCTACAGGGTCTGCAGTTCCAACAGGCAGAGTGGGAGGCCTCACACTGCTCGACAGCTTCAATTTCTTTTTGCTTTGTCTGTGGGCTTTTTTTTTTTTTTTTAAGTATTCTTGGAGCATTTGCCTGTAATTTAATTTCCTTCCATCCTTTCTCAGATTTTGGCAGACCACCATACTTCATTAATTATGTAATTTAGAGGGTGTATCACCCTTAGTTAGCTTTTTTCCCCTCAAATACACAGACATTTTTTAATCTGAGAAAAAATTTATTTTAAATTACAAGAGACAATACTTACTCACCGTAAAAAGTTCAAATAGTAGTATTTGAGAGAAAAGTTAAAGTCTTTCACTTTATTCCCCAGAAGTAATCACTGTTAAAAGTTTGGTGCATGTTCTTCTCGATTTTTCTAACATGCAAATACAAATATATATTTGGGGGAGAGGAGAGGCAAAAAAGATATTATACACACTGCTCGAAAACTTTTCACTTGTCGACATGCAGTGGACATCTTTCCACATTAGGGATGCACAGATTTGCCATAATATCCTATTGTGGGGGTATGTTACTTTTCCAGGTCCCTATTGCTAAAACATTCTGGTTTCCTCTACTTTATTTTTATTTTTATTTATTTATTTTTAAAATTTTATTTATTTTTTTGACAGAGAGAGACACGGCGAGAGAGAAAACAGAAGCAGGGAGCATGGGAGAAGGAAAAGCAGGCTTCCTGCAGAGCAGGGAGCCCGATTCGGGGCTCGATCCCAGGACGCTGGGATCATGACCTGAGCCAAAGGCAGACGTTCAACGACTGAGCCACCCAGCCGCCCCTCCTCTAATTTATTTATTTTTTTAATTAATTAATTTATTTACTTGACAGACAGAGATCACAAATAGGTAGAGAGGCAGGCAGAGAGAGAAGGGAAAGCAGGCTCCCCGCCGAGCAGAAAGCCCCACGTGGGGCTTGATCCCAGGACCCGGAGATCACGACCCAAGCCAAAGGCAGAGGCCTAACCCACTGAGCCACCCAGGTGCCCCAAATTTATTTTTAATTAAAAAGAAAAGATGTGGGACGCCTGGGTGGCTCAGTTGGTTAAGTGGCTGCCTTCGGCTCAGGTCATGATCCCAGCGTCCTGGGATTGAGTCCCACATCGGGCTCCTTGCTCGGCAGGGAGCCTGCTTCTCCCTCTGCCTCTGCCTGCCACTCTGTCTGCCCGTGCTCACTCTCTCTGACAAATAAATAAATAAAATCCTTAAAAAAAAAAAATAAAATAAAACATTCTTTAAAAAAAAAAAGAAAAGATGTAATCTTTTTCCTCTAAAAAACATTTGAATCATGGAATACATAGCCCCAAAGATCAACACATTTATAGTTTTGGCAAATTCTGTCAGTTGGCCTCCAAAAAGGTGGTACAATTCCTACCTCAGCAGGGAGAAGTATGCAAAAGTAATCTCCCCTGACTCTGTCAATGTTGGGGATCCTCGGTCTCTTGAGATGAAATGTGGTACCTCATCATTTTAATCTGATTTCTTTGATAGAGTTTATGAATTTGTTTGGGAGTCTTCAACCAGCAATTTTGTAAAAAAAAAAAAAAACACAACAAAAAACAAACAAAAAACCCACCCCTTTTACCTGATGATAAAATCAATCTCAAGGTAGAAAAAGGTTGCTCTAAAGTCTGGAGTTGGCAGGCAGGGGGAAGGCCTGCCTTCTCACCCCTGTAGAGACCGTATCTCTACCATAGCCTTTCTGGAGGATAATTCGAGACTAAGTCCCAAATGCTTTAAAAATACACCTACCCATTCACGGCCCCGGCAGTGGCAATTTTAGTCACGTATTTTAAGGATTATCAATTGAGTAGAGTTAGGAAAGCCTTCTTTGAAATAGCAAACAAGAAAAAAGTCACCTGGGGCGCCTGGGTGGCTCAGTGGGTTAAAGCCTCTGCCTTCGGCTCAGGTCATGATCCCAGGGTCCTGGGATCGAGCCCCGCATCGGGCTCTCTGCTCAGCGGGGAGCCTGCTTCCCCCACCTCTCTCTGCCTGCCTCTCTGCCTACTTGTGATCTCTCTCTCTGTCAAATAAACAAATAAAATCTTTAAAAAAAAAGAAAAAAGTCACCTAAATGTTTGACCATGGGGGGCCAACTCCGTGACTGCCACCTGGGCCTGTGGGGCAGCCTGGCCTGCTACTCTGTGGGGAAAGGGCCTAGCCACTGTGTCCCAGCTCCAGCACATGGTTGGCGCCCCAGTGGCTTTCGCTGGATGAGGACACTGAGCATTATGCTGACAACTCCCTTGTAGTTAAGACATTTTCTCTTTCTTTTCTTTTTTAAGATTTTTAAAAAAGATTTTATTTATTTATTTGAAAGAGCAGAAGAACATAAGCAGGGAGAACAGCAGGCAGAGGGAGAGGGAGAGGGAGAGGCAGACTTGGGCTGAGCAGGTAGCCCAAGGCCGGGCTCGATCCCAGGAGCCTGGGATCATGACCTGAGCCCAGAGCAGATGCTTAACTGAGTGAGCCACTCCGGCACCCTGACACATTTCTGTATCATGGTCGACCATCAGACAACCTGAGGGTTAGGGGCTCCAATCTCCTCCCCACCTGCCGCCAAGGAGCTGAAAATCCACCTGTAACTTCTGACTCCTCCCAGAACTTCACCACGAATAGCCTACCTTTGACTGGAAGGAACCCTTCCTGATAACGTCTATAAGTCAATTAACACGTTTTGCACATGATATGTTACAAATTGTAGTCTTACAATAAAGTAAGCTAGAGCAAAGACAATGTAAGGAAATCATTAGGAAGAGAAAATACATTGATGGGGTATACTGTATTTGTCAAATAAAATCTGATCCGGGGCGTCTGGGGGTGCTCAGTCGGTTAAGCGTCCAACTCTTGATTTTGGCTTGATTTTGGCTTAAGTCATGATCTCAGGGTCGTGAGATTGAGCCCTGTGCTGGGCTTGGTGCTGGGCGTGGAGCCTGCCTAAGATTCTCTCACTCTTTCCCTCTGTCCCTCCCCCCACTCCTACTTGCTCTCTCTCTTTCAAATAAAAAAATAAAATCTTTTTTGTTTTTTTATTTTTTTTTATTTTTTTATTTTTTTATTTTTTTTTTAAAGATTTTATTTATTTATTTGACAGACAGATCACAAGTAGGCAAGAGAGGCAGGCAGGGAGAGAGAGGAAGAAGCAGGTTCTCCGCGGAGCAGAGAGCCCGATGTGGGGCTCGATCCCAGGACCCTGGGATCATGACCTGAGCTGAAAGCAGAGGCTTTAACCCACTGAGCCACCCAGGTGCCCCTTTTTTGTTTTTTTAAAAGGAGCACCTGGGTGGCTCAGTCAGTTGAGGATCTGACTCTTGATTTCAGCTCAAGTCATGATCACAGAGTCATGGGATCAAGCCCTGCATTGGGTTCCTAAATAAATACATACATACATATATAAAATCTTTAGAGAAGAATTCTGCATCTGAGTTGAAACCCATGTGGTTCAAGGGTCAATGGTGCTTGAATTTGTTTGTTTTCTAAGCATTAGATGTCTTACTTTTGTAATCAGAAAAGAGACATTATTTTAGAAGTTCTGTTGTAGAAATGTTTGTTGATCTGGGAGATGTTCACATTCATAAGACACTATTGTGATAAAAATCCACATCATGCAAACAGTAAGTACGGAATGAACCCATCTACTAAATAAACATGCACAGGCGAAATCCAAAACAACAGGTGTCCAACACCAACACTGGCTCTGATTATAGTTTTTCTAAGGTCAAAATTTTTGTAACTTTACAATAAAAGCAGCTATTGGAAAACAGTCCCCTGCCGGCAGAGTGTTACTGGGCGGAAGGGCCAAGGAGTCAGCATGAGCAGAGGCCCAGAGGCAGGAGAACAGCGTCCCTGGGCGGGGGGCAGTGGCCATGAGGGAGGGACTGGTCAAGTGGGGCCAGGTTACAGGGTCTTGAATGCCAGGTCCCAGAGTCAGGGAGGGATGCCATGGGTAAGGGGGGAGGTGACTGCAGCAGGGGTGGAGGGGAGCTGCAGTTCAGAGCCAGGCAGAGAAGGGTGGGAACAAGCATGGCCACCCGAGGGCCGAGGTCAGTGAGGCTGGCACACAGGGTGCGCAGGGAGAGGAGGGGCTGGGCCCGAGCATGCAGGGCTGGCACGGGTAGGGGGCTCACCGTCACCTCCTGGTAGGATTCCATGCCATTCAGCACCACCTGGATGACCTGCCGGCGCAGCTTGACGCTCTGCTCAGAGCGGTACTCGGAATTGGTCAGGTAGAAGAGCGCAGCGCTGCCCGTGACCTGGATGTTCTTGTCATACTTGTGGCACTTGAGGGCTGTGATGACCAGCTGTGGGAAGACAGGGTGGGCCTGGGTTGGCCAGTCCTGTTCAAGCTGTGCCAGGCCAGGCCTAGGGCTCTGCCGGGGGTTGCGGGGGGTGCGGCTGGGACAGTTGCTCTGGGGCCCAGCTTACCCTGATCTTGTTCTCTGAGAGCAGAAGTGCAGGTTTGGGGGGCGGAAGCTAGATGGGGCCACAGGTGTGCGGTAAGGCCAGTGCTGGGACAAGCTAGGCCTGGGGCTTGGGGGTATTGCTGCTGGGGGCCTGGGGATGAGGAAGAGGTGGAGAGGAGGGACACGCCTCAACCAAGTCCAGAGCCTGCCAGTTGGGGATGGGGGGGCCCCCGGGGTTGAGGCTGACCTTCAAGGCTCGAAGCAGCTGGTTGCAGCGCTCGATGCGTGCGATGTCAAAAAGCAGGTTGATGGCCCTCGAGGTGATCTCAGGCCTGTGCTCCGTGTAGGCCTCTATGGCATTCAGCACCTGCTCCTCGTTTTTGTCACCACTTACCTGGGAATGGAACATGCTCAGAAGCACCCAGAAGAGGCCAAGCGGTGGGATTCCCCAGACCCCAGTTCCATCTCTACCCCCAGGGCAGACACCGTGGGGCCCCCAGCTGACCCCCTTCCCTTGTCCCAGGGCCCCCTATTCCTCCCCTCCCCGACTCCCTCTCTCACTTTGTAGGCAGGAATGTGTGTGAGGCGGCACAGGGAGGTCTCGAAGAGCCCGAGGAACTGCAGTGGCCTCTTCAGGGCCCGGAAAGGCATGATGCTGCTCTTGGAAGGCTCAATGCTGGGAACAGAGGGTGTTGCGGTCAGTGGCCTGTGGACTGGGACTGTCCTGGGTTCAGGAGGGGTTCTCCCTGGGGGTGGCTAGGCATTTACTTGGGGCCCTCTTCTAGGCCTTCCTGCCTCATCTTTTGGGACACAGACCCCCACCTCTTGACGGAGAGGTGGCAAGGTCACACTGTATAACACGGGGGATATACTCCCAAAGATGGGAGATACTGTTGCACCCATCTTTGGAAAATACTATGTGCCCTTCTAGTGAGGACTTGTCACCTTTGTGTAAAGTCGTAACCAACGATCATCAAGGGACATGTCCATCAACCTAGCCCCATGAATGCACAGCTGGGGATAGGGCCCATAGCCAATTACAGCTGGATCGGTTTGAATCTCGATCTTGATCTTGATCTTGATCTCGATCTCTCAACCAACCAGGCCAGGAAGCAACCTATGTGCTGGGATACCTAAAGCAAGGGAGACACTGCTGGCCATCCTACCGCCACCACCGTCTCTAGCTAGGGTGAGCATCCTAATTCTCTGCTCACCCTTCAAACTTACACCTTCCAGCCTTTGCTGTATGCTGTTCCCTCGGCTGGACCACCTTTCCTCTGGCAAACTCAGGAGCTTTCAGGATAACCTGGGTGCCATTCCTCCTCCTTCTTGATCCTTAGAGCAGTCCCACAGTCCTGCGCCTCCCCTAACACTGTCCTAATAAGGACTCCTTTGACCCCACTAGCTCGAACAGACTGAACAGGGCAGGGCCTGGTTCGGCTCTTTATCTCTGGCACCCAGCACAGGCCCTGGCTTGGTAAATGCTTGTTGAATGACACCCCGCTGGCAACCACAGCGCGGAGGTGGAGGGGGTCCCCACCTAGTCTGCCCCGCCTCCTCGTCCATCTTGGAGATGCTGCAATTCTCCAGGATCATGTGGCCAGAGATGTCCAGGGACATCAGGTTCCCCAGCTTTTGCACAAAGAGGCTCAGCACCTTGCGAGTCAGCTTGAACTTGTAGTAGCTGGAGAGGCGGTCTCGGGAGATGTCCAGGTGTCTGGAGATTGGAGTGGGGGCCACAGGTCAGGAGCTAGACACGGGCTGGGGCTGCCTCAGAGAGCCCTGCTCCTTCGGCCCATGGCAGGGAGGGGTGAGCTCCTCCCTCCCACAGCTGCTCCAGAGCATTCTGGGTAAGAGCCTGCTGGCACCCCAAGGCCCTGAACAGCCCGGATGCAGCCAAAACACTGGGCTTAAGGAAGGGGACTGTCTCTTCCATATCCATCTGTGCCCGACCAGGGGCTCATAAACCTCCGGGACTGGCGACCCCCACCCTCTCCCCGCCCCTAGTGAGCTCTGGGCCAGCAGCTCACCGCAGCTTGTGCAGCTGGACAATGACCCGGATGTGGTCGTCTGACAGGTCCATGTTGTAGAGCACGAGGGACACCAGGCTGTCTTTCCACTGGGTTAGGAAGGCTGCGTCGCTCGTCTGGATGCCCGAGAGGTCCAGGGCAGCCAGGGAGCTCAGTGGCCGCAGCAGCGACTCCACAGGGACCCCGTCGATCATGCGACCCAAGTTGAGGAAGCGGAGGCGGCTAAAGCCCTCGAACGTAAAGTCCTTGACCAGCACCTGGCAGGTGGGGTTGACGAGGCACTCGTCTTCACAGCCCCCTGGGTTCTCCTCCTCATAGAAAATGTTGGCACAGCCGAAGAGGCTCAAGGACACCAGGGTGTGGCTAAAGCTCCTCAGCGTCTGCAGACTCTTGGCGGACAGCTTCTCGCAGTTGGTCAGGTACAGCTCCACCAGGTCCTGGGAGCAGGCACAGCTCCGTCACCGCCACAGCCCGCCAACCCCCACCTCTGGCCAGCCCCAGGCCTGAGCCCAGACCACAGGTGGGCTTCAGGAGGGGTATGTGCAAGGTGCGGGCGTGCTGGATTCTTGTCCTGGAGGGGTCACTGACGCTCTCCGGCCGGCCTCCCCATGGCCGTCCCCACTGGCTGGCGACGTAGGTCTTACCTGCTTGCGGATGGCCTCCAGGTCCTGGTCCTGCACTAGGTCCTCTCGAAGGTGGATCCGGGTGAGGCGGGTGCTGCGGGGGTCCGAGAAAAGGCTGAAGAAGCTCTCGTGCGGCTCAAAGTTGCAGGCCGCGTTGACCAGCTCCACGTACCTGGGAGGCAGGGAAGCCTGGCTAGCGGGAGGGGCTCGGGGACCTTCGTCCTCCCTCAAGGCTCAGCACTAGCCCTCCCGTCCCTGAAACCTTCCCTTGCCAACCATCGGCAACTTCCATCTCTTCCAACCCCTGTCCCTCTTTCTAACAGCATCTGCTTGGATCCCAAACGCCCTGCAGGTGACATGAAGGTGCTCCCCCAGGCACCAGGACAGCAAAAATAACAAAGGAGTCTCTAATCAATAGCAAATTCCAAATGCTTCCTCCCGAAACCATACGCATCTGTAACAAACACAGGCGTCCACACTCCTTGTCTTTCAGCCGGCTTCTGTTCCTGATTGGCCCCTCCCGGGACCCTTTCCAAAAGGAAGATTAAGCCAAGGGGTTTGACATTCCCAGCTGGGTCCAGGCCAAGTACTGAATAAAACCCTGTTTGAGATCCCAGTTGATACAAGAATCCTGGTCTGGTGGAAGAGGCTTGGGAGTCAAACATTGGGCTCTGAATCCTGGCTTAGCTGTTTACTACTTGGGCAACTTCACACGAGTAATGGAACTTCACCAGAATTTAGTTTCTTCATCTGTAAAATGGACATAACTCAGGTCTGCAAAGGGTCCAAGCGAGTGCTTGAGCTACATCAAATGCCCAGAACATGATTACAAGTCGGGCTCCGTCCTGAGGTCACACACAAGTTCTCACTCTTTCTTCTTTTTTTCAGATTTTATGTTTTTAAGATTTATTTATTTGAGAGAGAGTGTGAGCAAGCAGAGGAGGGGCAGAGGGAGAGGAAGAGAGAGAAGGAGACTCCCTGCTGAGTGTGGAATCCAATGTGGGGCTTGATCTCATGGCCCTGAGATCATGACCTGAGCCAAAATCCAGAGTCAGCCACTCAACCAACTGAGCCACCCAGGCACCCCCTATTATTATTTTATTTTTAATTATTTTATTTTTAGGGGCACCTGGGTGGCTCAGTTGGTTGAGCGGCTGACTCTTGATTTCAGCTCAGGTCATGATCTCAGGGTCCTGGGGTAGAGCCCTGTGTCAGGATCTGTGCTCAGCAGGGAGTCTGCTTGGGGTTCTCTCCCTCCTTCTGCCTCTGCCACTCCCGACTGTGTGCTCTTTCCCTCTCAAATAAATAATCTTAAAAAAAAAAAAAAGATAATATTTTTAAACAGTCTTCACACCCAATGTGGAGTTCAAACTCACAACCCCAAGATCAAGACTCGCATGCTCCACGGACTGAGCCAGCCGGGGGCCCCACAAGTTCCCATTTTTATATGCAACTGTTTGGTCTAACAATTTCCCTTCTGGGGATCTGGACTGACCTCCCTGAGGTGAGTGAATGCATATCCTATTGCCAGGAGCCTCTCATAGTAGGGAGTTCCTTGGAGGGCCCAGATACAGATTTTCTGGATGATTCGATCCCTGGTCATGGGTCCATTTTTTACAGTGCACCAGTGCACGAACGTGTGTGTGGCTCTGTGCACACACAGACACGTGTTTGTGGGCACAGGCATGTGCACATATGCACACGGAACAGTCAGAACTCCTTTGTTTATGTGCAGGTTTATTTAAGATTTTATTTATTGAGAGAGTAGAATGAGAGAGAGAGAGAGAGAGAGAGTAGAGTGAGAGAGAGAGCATGAGCAGGGGGAGCAGCAGGCAGAGGGAGAGAGAGAAGCCGACACCCCACCTCAGCAGAGAGCCCGATGTGGGGCTCGATCCCAAGACCCTGGGCTCATGACCTGAGCAGAAGACAGACACTTAACTGACTGAGCCACCCAGGCGCCCCCTATATGCAGGCTTCTATACCTTCTCATAGATGTAATGCACACTTGCAGTCACACACTCAAACATACCCCATGCTGCAGAAACCCACGTGTGTACATATGTCCATTCCTTCACATGCACACCCTTCCACACACATACCAATGTGCACACATGTAGCTTTATGGTTACGAATATACCAGTGTTCTCCGCACCCAGAGACACCTAAGTCCATGCACACTCCCCCCACACATGTGTATCCATAGCCACATTCCTGCATGGTGCACACCACAGTCCCAGAGCTCATGCTAAGGCTCATGCCCATGCCCCAGCCCCCTGCCCGCTCACTCATTGACGAGCCGGTCACAGATCTCGCTGGGCAGGAAGATGTCTGGGTGCAGCCGCAGAGTCTCCTTGTCCAGCAGGTAGCCCAACGTGCCATCCAGGTTGCGCAGGCAGAAGTCAGTGCAGAGGGCCATCAGGGACTCAGGGGTGTCGGACGCCATGCTGGGGGGCAGGCGGGTGGGCCAATCCAGGACAGGAGCCCCTAGGGGCAGCGGTGACTCCCCAGCACTCACAGGGTCATTGGCAGAACCACAGCCTGGGGAACAGGAAGAAGCTAAGTGAGCCACAACCACCAGCTACCCTATGCCCACTCTCTGAGTAGGGAAACTGAGGCCCCAAATGTCACACTCAATTGAGCAGCTTAGCAGAAACATGCCCCAGGGCTCCTGCTTCCTTTCCTGGTCCTCTCTGCTCTGCCACTAGCTATGTGTGATTTGACCTGCGAAGGGCAGGGGCCTTGTCCAGGCATTTCTCTGCCTTCGCAGAATCTGTGGGCAGATGTGCATGTGTTGGGGACTCAATGCTTAGGTGAGGATAACGGGGCTTTCACTAACAGCTGCACTGGGGCATCCCTTACTGTGAAACCTAACCTGTAAATAGTAGTCACCGTGTGAACATTCGGTATATGCCAGGCCTTCATAGACATGCTGTCATTGAATCTCACTGTGTATGATTAAGAATGATTAATCATTTCTCCCAAGGGAAGTGAAAATATATGTCCACATAAAAATCATACATTCATGGGACGCCTGGGTGGCTCAGTTGGTTAAGCGGCTGCCTTCGGCTCAGGTCATGATTCCAGTGTCCTAGGATCGAGTCCCACATCGGGCTCCTTGCTCAGCAGGGAGCCTGCTTCTCTCTCTGCCTCTGCCTGCCACTCTGTCTGCCTGTTGCTTGTTCTCTCTCCCTCTCTCTGACAAATAAATAAATTAAAAAAAAATCATACATTCAGGGACGCCTGGGTGGCTCAGTTGGTTAAGCGGCTGCCTTCAGCTCAGGTCATGATCCCAGAGTCCTGGGATCGAGTCCCATATCGGGCTCTCTACTCAGGAGGGACCCTGCTTCCCCCTCTCTCTCTGCCTGCCTCTCTGCCTACTTGTGATCTCTCTCTGTCAAATAAATAAATAAAATCTTTTTAAAAAATCATACATTCATGTTCACATCGGTATTATTTGTAATAGTCAGGAAGTGGAAATTACTTTCCATCAACTGATGCCTGGATAAACAAAAATGGTCTATCCATACAACAGAATATTATCCAGCCATAAAAGGAATGAGGTACTGACACGAGCTACACATGGATACCTTGAAACCGTTATGCTAAGTGAGAGAAACCAGGCACAAAAGGCCATATGTTGTACCGATCCATTTACACGCAGTGTGTAGCCAGAAGAGGAAGGAAACCTGTAGAGTCAGAAGTGGGTTAGAGGTGGCCTAGGGCTGAGGGCTGTGAGGAATACAGAGTGACTGCTAACAGTACGAGGCTTCTTCTAGAGTGATAAAAATGTTCTAAAATTGATGATGGTGACAGTCACAGAACTCTGAATATACTAAAACCAATGAATTGTCTATGTTAAATAGCTATACCGTATGGTATAAGAATTGCAGCTCAATAAAACGGTTATTAAAAAACTAGTCGGGGCGGTGCTTGGCTGGCTGTCAGAAGAGCATGCGACACTTGATCTTGGAGTTATGAATTTGAGCCCCACCTCGGGCGTACAGCCTAAATGAACAAATAAATAAATAAAGTTGGGGCCCTTGGCTGGCTCCGTTGGTAGAGCATGTGACTCTTATCTTGGGGTCATGAATACAGATCACTAAAAACAAAATAAATCACTAAAACTTAAAAAAAATAAAAACCCTAAAGTCTCCTACTATTTTCATGACCTTGAGCTAGGTAGAGATTCCTTAAATAAGACTTTTAAGGGAAAAATGATAATCCGGTCTGCACTGAAGTGAAGAAACTTCTGTTCATATATATGCAAAAATTAATCTAAGATGTGGGTGCCTGGGGGGCTCAGTGGGTTAAGCCTCTGCCTTCGGCTCAGGTCATGATCTCAAGGTCCTGGGATCGAGCCCCGCATCGGGCTCTCTGCTCAGCTGGGAGCCTGCTTCTGCCTCCCCCTCTGCCTGCCTACTTGTGATCTCTCTCTCTGTCAGATGAATAAAAAAAAATTAATCTAAGATGGACCACAGACCTATATGTGAAGGGTAAAACAACAAGATTTCTAGAAGAAAACATAGGAGTCTATCTTGTGACTTTAGAGTAGGCAATCATTTCTTAAACAGTTCACCAAAAAAACCCAGAAACCATAAAGAGAAAAAATTTGTACTGCCTTAAAATGTACATCATTCATCAAAAGATATTAAGAGAAAGGACAAGCCATTGACTAGAAAATATTTCCAATATATCCAACAAACAACTCATATTCAGAATATATGAACACCTTCTTTTACAAATCATTTTTTTAAACAATTTTGAACTGGGTGGTTCAGTTGGTTAAGCAATTGTCTTCAGCTCAGGTCATGATCCTGGGTCCTGGGATCGAGCCCTGCATTGGGCTCCCAGCTCAGCAAGGAGCCTGCTTCTCCCTCTCCCTCCGCTGCTTCCCAGCTTGTGCTCTCTCTCTCTCACTCATACATACGTACATACATACACATTTTAGCAATTTCTACACCCAGCATGGGACTCGAACTCACAACCCTGAGATCCAGAGCTATATGCACCACTGACTGAACCAGCCAGGCACTCCCAAATTGATTTTTAAAAAAATATTTATTTATGTGCAAGCGAGCAGGGTGAGGGGCACCGGGAGAGGAGAATCCCCAGAAGACTCCCCATTGAGCATGGAGCCCCACACAGGGCTTAATCTTCTAAACCCAAGATCACGACCTGAGCTGAAATCAAGAATCAGACGCTTAACTGATTGAACCACTCAGGCAACACCCCCAAACTAGTTTTTTTAAAAAGAATTTATTAATTATTTTTATTAACATATAATGTATTATTTGCCCCAGGGGTACAGGTCTGTGAATTGTCCGGCTTACACACTTCACAGTACTCACCATAGCACATACCTTCCCCAATGCCCATAACCCAACCACCCTCTCCATACACCCTCCTTCCAGCAACCCTCAGTTTGTTTTGTGAGATTAAGAGTCTCTTATGGTTTCTCTCCCTCCTGATCCCATCTTGTTTCATTTTTTTCCTTCCCTACCTCATAAACCCCGCACTTTGCCTCTCAAATTCCTCATATCAGAGAGATCATATAATTGTCTTTCTCTAATTGACTTTCACTCCGCATAATACCCTCTAGTTCCATCCACGTCATTGCAAATGGCAAGATTTCATTTCTTTTGATGGCTGCATAGTATTCCATTGTGTATATATACCACATCTTCTTTATCCATTCATCTGACCCCCAAACTGTTTTTAAAAGGACATAGCTCCCTAACTTGTCAATAAAAATAAATAAATAAATAAATAAATAAAAGGACATAGCATCCTACTAAAAAATGGGCAAAAGACTTGAACAGGCATTTCATAAAGGATAGAGAATATATGGAAACATATGGAAAAGGGCTCAGCTTCATTAGTATCCGTGAAACCACAATGAGATCCCATTTCCCACCCACCAGAACGGCTCAACTGGAAACAGTCCAGGCAATACACCAAGCTTGTGCTGTGGTGACAATGGAACAACGGGGTGTCACCCACGCTGAGGGTGGGAGTGTCCATTGGTGCAAATTGACAGTGTAATGGGATACTGTTCAACACTATCTACTAAAGCTGAGTATGCACACGTGCTCCGTGTTCAGCAACCCCACTCCTAGACACACACCCAACAGAGATGCACGGATACATGTTCCCCCAAAGACGCAGACCAGAATGTTCACAGCAGCGTTATTCAGACCAGCCAAAACCAGAAACGAACCTGAACATCCTGGACATTAGCATGAGTAAATTCGGTACACTCACCCATGAACTATTAGGGGCAATGAGAACACACAAACTCCTGTTAACACAACAGCTTGGATGAAACTCCCGAGTTTAGTGAGAGGAGTCAGACAGAAAAGAGCATATATCGTATCATGGATTGAATGAATCCAATCACATTTTATTCCATTAAGTTTAAAAAAACAAATAAAACAAAAACAACGACAACAAAAAAACAAACAATCTGATCTGTGGTGGTAGAAGTCAGGACTGAGGTTACTTTGAGGATCTGGCCAGGTTCCGAGAAGCTTCTAGTTCCGCATCTGAGTGCTGGGTATACAGGTTTGTTCACTTTGTGAATATTCGGGAGCTGTATACCATGGTGTGTGTTTTTTTAAAAATGTATATTATAGGGGCGCCTGGGTGGCTCAGTGGGTTAAGCTGCTGCCTTCGGCTTGGGTCATGATCTCAGGGTCCTGGGATCGAGTCCCACATCGGGCTCTCTGCTCAGCAGGGAGCCTGCTTCCTCCTCTCTCTCTGCCTACCTCTCTGTCTACTTGTGATCTCTCTCTGTCAAATAAATAAATAAAATCTTTAAAAAAATAAATAGAAATGTATATTATAATTCAGTAAAAGTTAAGAAAATGGCCTAGACACCAAAAGGGGTCCACATTTAGAGGGGACTGGGGTTCAGTTAAGTGATGCTCTGACAGTGTAGGTCCTCAGCGACAAGTGGCTGAGACAGAATGAAAACGGAACCTTCACATTCAAATTGAATGGCCAAGATAGAAAACAATCAACCATTTATAGAACCGAGGAAAGTTGGGAATGAATCCCAAGCCATCTTCCTACCAGAGTCTATATTAGAAAGGGGGAGGGGGATAGGCAAAAGGAACCCATGGTGTTAGAAGTCAGGGTAGCGATTTCCTTTGCAGTGACACAGCGATGAGAAAGCAGCAGCGGGGCTTCAGGGACAGGTGTGTTCACCTGTAGACATTTATCAAACTATCCCCTCGTGCTTTCCAGGCCTTTCCCTAGCTATGTTATACTTCAATAGCTTCTTTTCTTTTTCTTTCTTTTTAAATGCAGGCTCTGTTGTCAGATAGATCTATGTTTCAACCCAGTTCTACAATTCGCTGTAAATTATTTAACCTCTCTGAACCTGTTTCCTCATCTGGAAGATGGGGATAATAATTCCCACCTCATGGGGCTGCCATAGTAAATGAGATGTCGGGAAATTCTTGGTCTCAGGCTTGATGAGACTGAGTATGCAAGAAATGCTGGTTATGATCCCATCTTGCAGATGAGAAAACTCAAGCCCAGAGAGGCTCCTCTGTCCAAAGTGGGATTTGAACCTGGTCTCTCGGACTCCATCATATCACCCCTTGGAGAGCTTTGAAGGAGTTTGGGGCCCAGCACTGCCCCTGGCTTCCTGGAGCCCCCATGTCCATATCTGAGCCTTCAGGGCCACTCTGGAAATCCGATGGGCAGCCCCAGAGCCCCGTGCCTTCTGGAATCACAAGGACTAAGTTCTGGCACCACCACTCACTGGCGCCAGTGCTCTGGGAGGTCTAGAGTCAGACCCACCCAGCTTCCAGGCCCAGCCCTGCTGCTTCAGGGCAGGTGAACTTGGGCAAGTGTCTTTACCTCTCTGTGCCTTGGTTTCTTCTCTAAAACAGGGAGCACTGTGTGAGAGTAACATGGAGTATGCGAAGAGCTTAGCCTGGCACCTGGTCAGTGGTAACTGCCCTAGAAAAAACAGCTACTGTTACAATCATGATTACCACCATTGCCACCATCATCACTTTCTCTGCCTCACCTGCCCTGGTCCCCAACTGGCTCCTGGCCAGTTGTAGGCCTATGCTCCCCAGACCTGTGGTGCCTGCTGTCCCACTGGCTGTGGGCCATCCTTGATGGAAGACACAATAAACAGGCTGCCTGGGCACTGGGCACGGCCTTCCTTTACCTTCATTCACTTCCAGATCTTCCCCGGGCAACAGGAGCCCAGGGAGCACCACTGGCCGGGAGGTGCACCCCGCTGGCAACGGAGTCCCCTCTTTTCAAGCGGTCACTCAAGGCCTCCTGAACTGCAGCCAGCCTTCTGGCCCACTTGGTGCCCACTGGCCCCTACAGCAGCTGGCCTGGCCTCCTTCGTGGTACTGGCAACAGGCCCTAAGCACAGGGTCACCTTCAGACCTTTGCTCAGTCTGTTTTCTCTTAACCGGGAGCATCCCAATTCAATGAATTATCCCACTTTCTATTCTAAATACTACTCCTGCCGCCCCCCAAACACATCTGCGTCCCTCCTCCAGGAGGCATCCCTGCCCACACACGCGCCAGCCCACACCACCTCTGAATGCCCCTTCACTAGCTGCTTCCCATACATCTCCGGCCTTAGTATATCAATATCGTTTCCTCTGGAAGCCTTCCCTGACCCACCAGGGTGCTCCCGCCGTGTGTGCCCATGGCCCCACTGTGACAACACTTTGAACTAATGTTGGTTTAGTGATCAGGCTTCCTTGCCAGATGGCCTGTTCCATGAAGGCAGGAACCGGGCTGTCTTGTGGGGCATCGCCCTGCACTGAGGCCCAGTCACTTCTCCACCCACTCAGCAGCTATCGAGCACTGCGGGTTCAGTGGTGAGTGAAACGGACAAGGTCCTTGTCCTTATGGAGCAAACTGACTTCGAGGGAGACAGACATCCACCTAAGCAGCACACAAACCCCACGCCACATCACTGGGACCAGGGTTCTGAAGGAGAAGAAGGTACCTGGGGCTCTGGGTGCCTCTGCCAGGGGACCTGTCCTGGACTGGGGAGTCATGGGCAAGCTTCCTTGGAAGTGACATTTCAGCTGCAACTTGAAAGATGAGTCATAGTTAACTCTGGCGGTGGGGAGAGAAGGGAAAGGCATCCCAGGAGGAAGGAACAGATGTGCACAGGCTGAAAGGCCAGAGGGTATGGGATGCCGGTGCCACAGGCCCAATTCCACAATTTGCTGGACAAAGGAAGTGATGAACCCCTGTGCGGGCCTGCTACATTGTAGGGTTTCCACATGTGACCTGTGGAAGGGACGAGAGGGGCTTGCAGCTTGAGGCAGAAGTGGCAGGCACCCGGGGGCACCCTTGTACCCTCCCTGTCCACTGTGACAGGACAATAGGAGGCCCCAGCGGCCACGGATGAACCCTCATCACTCTGAACAAGAGAGCAGAGCCATGGGTTCTGCCTTTTCTGCAGGACTGAGTCCAGCTACCCAGCTACCCACCAAGCCCTGACCCTGCTCCCCAGGGGGAAGAAATACCACCCTTTCGGCCACTAAGGTCACCCAAAGACAAACTAGGCTGAGAGTACCATCTGCTAACCATCCTTGGACAGTTACATCCAAGCAGTAACATCCAGGACCCTGCTTCTTGGGCCTGGGCTGAGCTGGAGGAGGAAGGGGTCATCCTCATTTTGGCACAGAGGTGGACAGGCCTGGGGCACCCTGCCTCTGACACCCCCATGCAGTTGCCATCTCTACCCCCGAGGGCTCCTCACTCCTGCAGCAAGCACCAGCCATCTGGGATTCTGGCAACTGGGGACAGAGGGAACTCTGATTCTGAGAGCACACCGCACGGTAAGAAGAACTCTGTGCCTTCCTCCCTCCCTTCTCTAGCAGGTTCTTTACACTGGATCCATCTTGAGCTCTGACCTGGGGGCGGGGCAGGGGAGAGGGCGGCGGGGAGCAGAGGGGAGAAGGCAGAAAACAGAAGCAGTGACCGCAGCCTCTACTCCAGACCTGGGGAACACTGAGCCCCTCATGCTTTAGTGCATACAGTTCCTTATTTAACCAACAAACCACATTCCCCAGGATCTGGTACTTGAAGCTAACTGACATTTGTATAACAATTGCCGATCACCGTTCCCATAGCCCTGTAAGCTCAGCCTGCTTGCAGGCTCCAGGATCCTCTGTGCCAGCCTGTGCCTGGCACGCATCAGAATAAAGTTTTGCCTTTGCCCTGACCTCACCATAGCAGCTGAGGTATTGACTACTGACTGTTACCCCATTTGCTGATGAGGACACTGAAAGTTGCCTGAAATCACACAACGGATGACAGGGGACATAATCCTAAACCAAACCCATGCATCTCACCACACCATTGCGTCTTCTATCCACGCAGTGCAAGGGCTGGGGGGTGGGGGTGGGGGACAGGAGACTATAGTCCGGAGGGAGCATGGGACCCCCACAGGTGACCTGACACCCCACCAACAGAGAGGCTGGGGGGAGCCAGAAGCTTCAGCCTTGGAGCAGCGCCCACCCCGTGAGATATTAACCCAAGAGCTGGGGCACGGGGCGGGGGGGGCAAACAAATACCCTATTTACAGAAGCTGGAAGCTTTCCAGGAAGGAGCAGATCCCAGGCCAGATATTGGCGGGGTGGGAAGCCGCTGGGAGGGGAGGGAGTCAGGGCAAGTGCCAGGGTCTCCCAGGGGTCAGGGTGCAGGCCAGGGGCGGAAAGCATCCTAACGGGTCGCCCGCCTGGTCGCCGGGCTAAGGGGCCCAATCTGCAGAGTGGGTGACATTAAGAAGATGCAGACATGTGAAGAGGGAGGGACGCACCTCCCTGCTCCCTGGTGCCACCTGGAGGCAGACGGGCATTGCAGAATACCCGAGCTCCCAGCTTGCAACCAAACTTAACAATCACACCCAGACCGAGCACCATATTCCGAGAACTTTAAGTACTTGATATCCACTAGGTCATTTAATTCCCTCAGCAACCACATGGAGCAGGAGTTATTAGAATCTACAACAGGCAGGGACGCCTGGGTGGCTCAGTTGGTTGAGCAGCTGCCTTCGGCTCAGGTCATGATCCCAGCGTCCTGGGATCGAGTCCCACATCGGGCTCCTTGCTTGGCAGGGAGCCTGCTTCTCCCTCTGCCTCTACCTGCCACTCTGTCTGCCTGTGCTCGCTCTCTCTCTCCCTCTCTCTCTGACAAATAAATAAATAAAATCTTAAAAAAAAAAAAAAAGAATCTACAACAGGCAGATAGGCAGCTGAGGAGTGGCAAAGTAATCTGCCATGGACTATGTACGGGTTCAAGGGTCTATCTGTACCTAGCGACACACAAACAGGTACGCCTTAGTTCCAGACCCAAACTGCCAAGCTTACCACACATGTTCTCACCAGAGGCACAAATAAGCTAGGAGGGACACGTTATTTTGTTTTCCAAATGAACAAACTGTGGTTGAAAGATGTGTGAGGACCTGCCCGAGGTCCCCCAGCAAGTGCCCGGCTCTCTTCCCCAAGACACTATGGGGCAGGAATTCTTTTCCTCCAACTCAGATCTTGTTTCTGCCCAGGAGGCTCCACTGACTCTTTAAAACTCTACGTGTCCTCAGGCACCAAGCACAGATGATGATCTCTTACCGCTGGTAACTGTGCTACAAGCATGTGTCACTTTGGCCACACGACTCGAAGCTTCTTGGCGGTGACCTTGTGTGATCCATGGAGGCTCCACGACACAGTGAGCCTATGGCTGGTTGGTGGCAGATGAAGGAGCCTCAGCTGCACGAGATCCCCAAGCGATATTTACCAGCCTCTGTATTCATCAGGGTCCTTATCAGTCAACCTGTGGCGAACAGTACCTACCTTGTGGGGTTGCTGGGGAAATGCCATGAAATAATGGCAAGAAGGTGGTGAGCAATCATTATGGAGTGATCTCCCAGGAATCATGCCTGGGGAGAGCCTTCTGTTCATTCTGGCAGGTTTCCGCCTGCCAACCAACAGTTTTAGTGATTGAGCCAGATAAAGAATGACGGTCCCCATACCGATGACCCAACAGGGGGCCCTGAAGTGGCATTTCAGGAGTCAAGAACAGCTGAGACGCGCTGACAACAGCAATAATAACAAGAACAGTTCTTTGCCTTTGTAGAGAGCTTCAAAGTGCACCCAGTGCTTTCATGACAGGGGTCTCGTTTCATCCTTCCAACAGCCTTCAGCATTAGAACACAGATAGGAAAACTGAGGACCACATAGGCAATGGAACTTGCCCAAGTTCACAATGAGCCAGACGCAGAGCTGGGGCTTGAATCCAAATCCCCAGGTGGCTGATCCTAGGTTCTAGCCATGATAGCTGCTCGAGTAGGCTGGCTCTCAGCATCCAAGCACTCTGACTTTTCATTTTTAAATCATCTGGCCCAGTCACCCTGTTCAGCTTATGACCCAGGCCTAATGATAAAGTCCAGGCTTGGGGGGTGAGGAGGGAGATCAACCGTTGTTCCGCTCCCTATAAGGCAGGCTGCAAAGTCTCAGCCTCTGCTGGGTATTTCTTGGATGAACATCCCCCATCAGCAGATCAGCCACATACACCCCAACTGCATGTCTGAGGCCAACACAGACTGCCCTTCCCAACCTGTTCTCATGTCACATTTACGTCAACACCATCGTTTTGTCAATTTTACGTGGTAGAATGGGGATTTGCTTTGCTCTTTTTAAAAAGCCATCATCTTCTAGTGGCGCCAAGACCAAGCTACCATCCTCCCTGTAGGATATGCAAGCATTGTTGCCATTGAGGGGTGACAGTAAGTGTCCACTGTGTCTCCCCCCACCCCCACTGTTCTCCAAAATTCTACTAGCTCAGGGAGGAAGCCAGAGGTGGTGGCACCACCAGATGGTGCTAAAAAGAAAGGCTTTGAGGTAGACACATGTAAACAGTTCCTCCTCATGGCCACTGCCATCATCACAACTGTTAGATACCGAGCACTTAATCCATGCTAAACAGTGCACTAAGCACTTCAGTGTGTGATGTCCCTCATTAAGCCCAACAGCCCTATTTTACAGATGAGGACACTGAGGTGGTCCCTTGCCCAAATTCTCACAACCAGGGAGCAGCTGCAAGACCTGATTTACTTATAGTGCTCTATGGCCGTCCTTTTGGTCT
>PISX010020213.1:0-36326 GCA_004024625.1 Mellivora capensis | reverse complement strand
ATGCCGAGTGATGTGGAGCACTTTTTCATGTGTCTGTTGGCCATCTGGATGTCTTCTTTGCAGAAATGTCTGTTCATGTCCTCTGCCCATTTCTTGATTGGATTATTTGTTCTTTGGATGTTGAGTTTGATAAGTTCTTTATAGATTTTGGACACTAGCCCTTTATCTGATATGTCATTTGCAAATATCTTCTCCCATTGTGTCAGTTGTCTGGAAAACAGCATGAAGGTTCCTCAAAAAGTTGAAAATAGAACTACCCTATGACCCAGAAATTGCACTACTGGGTATTTACCCTAAAGATACAAATGTAGTGATCCGAAGGGGCACGTGCACCCGAATGTTTATAGCAGCAATGTCTACAATAGCCAAACTATGGAAAGAACCTAGATGTCCATCAACAGAAGAATGGATAAAGAAGATGTGGTATATATACACAACGGAATACTATGCAGCCATCAAAAGAAATGAAATCTTGCCATTTGCAACAACGTGGATGGAACTAGAGGGTATCATGCTTAGTGAAATAAGTCAATCAGAGAAGGACAACTGTCATATGATCTCCCTGATATGAGGAAGTGGAGATGCAACATGGGGGGTCGGGGGATAGGAAAAGAAGAAAAGAAACAAGATGGGATCAGGAGGGAGACAAACCATAAGTGACTCTTAATCTCACAAAACAAACTGAGGGTTGCTGGGGGGAGGGGGGTTGGGAAAGGGGGGTGGGGTAATGGACATTGGGGAGGGTATGTGCTATGGCTAGTGCTGTGAAGTGTGTAAACCTGGCGATTTACAGACATGTATCCCTGGGGATAAAAATACTTTATATGTTTATAAAAAATAAAAAAATTTATTAAAAAAATTTACATCATTTTTAGAAGAATTTGAGTTATTTTAAACATTTTCACTCTAATAATCTGACAGTTTATTCAATACAATATACGTGTACATTAAAACCACACACATATATATGCATTTACTATACACTTGCATATACATGTGCATTTATTAAATAAATACAAGATCAGAGGAAAAGCAAAGAATGCCATACTGAAGCAAACTTATTTGTAGCCTACCAACTATTAGTCTCTGGCCTTAATATTCTATTTATTTTTAGAATATTTTCATGTCTTAATAGTACAATTTTGCATGTGTTTGAGAATGCAGAAAATGTGTACATATGCTTAGTGATATAATTTTTTTAAATGTAGGAAATGGGTAACATGGAGCCCATCCTAAGGAATCCTAAGCAAAATTGATTCAATCAGTTGCTTAATTAAAAAAAAAAACCAAAAACAAAACATGTATTGGACCTTTACAAATCACTAGGTCATGTTCTCAGAGCCAGATGTATTACTCTGAATAAGACAAAAAAGCATCCCTAAGGATTTACAGGATAACACAATAGAATTTCTTTCTTTCTTTATTCTCTCTTTCCCTGTTTGTCTTTCTTTATTTCTTTGTTTCTTCCTTTTTTCTTTCTTTCATTCATTTATCTATTTTAAATTTATTATTATTGTTATTTTTGTATTTTGTTAAGAACACTTACCATGAGATCTTTCCTCAACAAATTTTGGACAATACAGTATTGATAAACATAGCTACTAGAATGTGCTCATTTTGTACAACTGAAATTTTATATCCATTGAAAACAGCTCATTCCCCTCTTCCCCAGCCTCTGGCATCCACCATTGCACTCTCTATTGAACTATTTTAGGTATTTCATATACATGGAATCACACAGTGTTTGTCCTTTTGTGACTGGCTTATTTTACGTATGATGATGTACTCCAGGTTCCTCTATGTTGTCATATATATGTCAGCGTTTCCTTTTAATCTGAGGCTGAACGATGTTCAATATGTATTCCATATTTTTTTTCAGCCATTCATCTGTTGATGGGCATTTATGTTGCTTCCCTGCATTTTATTATGTTAATATTGTAGCATGAAGCATCTATGAAAGAAATGACTCCTTCTTGCATGGATGACAAAAAAAAAAAAAGTAGACATCTCCCCAATCCTTATAACAATCCTCTTATGCCTCCTCAATCTCTGCCACAAGGTCCTTTTTCTGAGAAGTCCTGGAACTCTTACCCTCTGCAACTACATGACCATAGCATCTATTTCTCCCCCTTGAGCACTGTTGCATTCTTTGTCTCCCCATTTACCATTCAGGTAAAAGGTTCAGGGTCAGGTCTGAAGGCCACATCCTGGCAAGTGTGGATTGGACCTTAGCATCAGCAGGTCCAGTCTGAGTCCAGGTCTCAGATTTCGCTGGTGCATTTCCTGGTTCCTCTTTCAAAGAAAAGCCAGGTCTTTCCTGTTCATCATAGGTTTGGGAAGGGAATTTGAAATCCCTCGATACATTGTTTGCTGTTACATTTCAGAAGGAGTTTAATCATCATTGGCTCAAATACTTTTTATATAAAAATATGACTAATTTAATTAATTACTCTTAATCATGTCCTCTTTTGAGGTAATCCCTGAAGAAATTATAATAATAGTAATAATATTAGCTAATATTTACTGAACATTTCCTATGTGCCATGAAAATGTAAAGATCTATTAAATCATCTCCCCAATGAAGTAATTGAGGAACAGAGGTTTTCTTTATTTCCTAAAGTGACAGAACAAGTACATTTTGGAACTGTTGCAAATTCAGAGCCTCCTGACTCCTAAGTGCACCATTCTAAGTCTTTCTTTGTTTAATATATGATATCATGTTAAAGTAGTATTCATTAATTATCATCTTACTTGGTAATGGGTTTTGAGTTTTCACCAACTACTGGGATGATCATATTATTTATTGTTTTTTTAATCTATTAATATGAACTACATTAATGGATTTTCCAAAATGGAAAAAGAGGAAAGAGAGAGAGACTGAGAGAGAGAGAGACAAAGGGAAAGGGAGAAAATGAATGCAAATTAAGATCTTCTATTCCAGGTCAATTCTCAATAAATATAAAAGAAATGATAGAGTAGGAAATAAAGTTGGGATTTTCAGTGAAGTAATTGATTCTGACAAAGATCCTTAATTCATGCTAAAGTGGTGAAAAGTTTAATGGGGCAGAGGATCTAGAGGTCTAGAGGTCCATAGCATTCATACCAATTAACACTTCTTATTTATCAAAGAAACTAAGTACTTCTACAACAAAGAGTTTTCACAGAAACATATAAATCAAGTGGAATGACAATCTTTAGCCATTGATTCATACAGTGGAAATTAAACAACCTAAGCTCTGCAACCCCTCCCAACAAAAAAGCTTAAGTTGAATAAAATCAAGTGGAAGCAATTAAATAAATCCCAGTAATGTAAGCAACCAGTAAACAAATAGCCCGATTACTCAAATATGTTGATGATGTAAAACACAAAACAAGGAGAGGAAAGTTAATATTACCATATTGATGATAAATAATTGATCTATAGTAACGGTATCATGATTATGAAGGACAATACTACTGCTGTAGAAATTGCATGCTGTAATAGTTTGGGGGAAAAGGTTAAAATTATTGCAACTTACTTTTAAATCATTTAGAGTATAAAACCCTCATCTGGATGTGTGTGGAGAGAGAGAGAAAGAGAAGACAAATGAAGAAATATATTAACAAGTGAACAGTATATTGGAAAGTACTGCATAATCCTTTCAAATTTTCTGTATGGTTAACTGGTTCATGATATGTTGAAATAAAAAAGTTAAAAGCACTCTTCATTCAATATTTAATATTCTTCAGACACTTTGTGCTCAGGCTAACTTGAAAAGTGCAAGTTGTGTTAAGGTGCAGTTAATAAGGACCAACAACAAAGGGAAAAAAACAATCATTGAAGGTCTCTCTCTTTTAGATGTGATAATATTTTAATAAATATTCAATAAATGTTGTATAAAACCAGATGTTTAGATCAATGTTTAAAATTATCCTAATAGTTTGCATCTCTCCTTTCTCCTTTTTATCATTTGCCTTAAGGATTTTTTTTCTCCTTTGATGAAATGGATTTTTTCCCTCTCTTTTTCCTATCTTCACATGAATTTGAATTCAGATATTTTTCAGAAAAGTTTTAGTAACTTGATTTGTCACTACCAGTAACTGTGTGTTAAGCTAAAACTTACAGAAAACATTTCCTGTCTTACAATGGCATTAATGAAGCTCTGAAAGTGGTCTATTTTTTGTCCTCTTTACTTAATAGAACTTTAGCTTTCTATCACACTTTAGTGGCTTTCATGGAGGGTGGGATTTTGTTAGAAGTCAGGCAGAGAAAAATGCTTCATAGAATTTGTGTTTATACAATCTGATCTTAAGTATTATTATGCTCAGGGAATATGTATTAATGTGTATGTGCCATAAAATATACCTTTTAAGGAAACAGAATGAAGAAAATACATACCATAAAATATACCTTTACAGGAAATACAATGAACATTTTTTTGGTTCTATATTTATCATCATGCACTTTTACATGGAAACTAAATGTTACCAATAGAAAACTGACAGACTGCTTCCAAATAGTAGGTGAAAGAATCATAGAGAGAAGGACCTTTAATTTCTTAAAACTAATGAGTTGGCAGACATTTTGTTTAAACATGTTACTTGCAATCTAGGTAATTAGAAAACTGATTAGTTATGGAAAAACTATCTTTCATCACTGTATAAAAATTTAGATAAGGGGAATTTAATATTTACAAAGAATGGTGCATATAGGAAGCACTGAAAATGAGTAAAATGAAAGCTATTTATGTATCAGTATTCTATTGCTGACGAATAAATTGCCACCAACTTAGAATCTTAAAACAATATAAATTTATTTACAGGGTTTCTAGGAGAGATTCCAGGCATTGGTTAGCTTGATCCTCGTTTTAAGGTCTCACCAAGATTAAATCAAGGCATCCAACGAGGGTTGGAATTTCATTTTGGGCTCAGGACCTTTTCCAAGTTTCTATGGCTGTTTATAAATTTATTTCCTTGCATGCAATTGTGGAATGTCTAGTCTAGTTGTGTCTTCAAGGCCAGCAGCAAACTCATAAGGTCTTATCTTGTTTAAGGACTCACCTGATCTGGTCAGGTCCACCTGAATAGCCTCCATTTTGATTAACTTAAAAGTCAATTTCCCAGTAACCTAATCACAAAGATGATATTCTGTGATATCCACCCATTCTTTTTGTACTCAGTGGAAAGGAAACTGCACAAGACATACACACCAGGAGCAAAGTGTTTGGGGACAGCTTTGGAATCCTGCCTAACCCAACTGGTATTAGAAAACCTGAGTTCAACTGGTGACTTTTATTACCAACATTTACCTTCAGAAAATAAATAAAGAAGTCTCTTGAATGTGTTAATTATAAGGTGAACAAGAAGATAATGCTCTAAAATATTTCAGTTTCCCATGAAAACTGTATGATCCACTTAAACTCTCAAGGACTTGAGTGTTCCTTCTAAGCACTGGACCATGACTTGGTGAAATATTTATGGTGAATATGGTCACCATATTCAGTGAGCTAATAATTTCGAAAAAAATTTATTATGAATAATTTATAACCTATAACTATTCAACATCAATCTTAATACCTCCACACATATTAAAAGTTTTTCTATATATCAACTTTAAGAGACTCCAGGTAAAATGAGAGTCTAAAAATCATGGAGTTCAGCAACTACTCATAGTAATAGGAACTATCTAAGTTATGTTTAATTTTATATACAAAGATTGAGGTAAATATCACAAGACTGTTTAATGATAGAAAAGGGGGGGGAAATCAGCCCATGTCTTAGAGAGATATGGTTAAAAATTCCTCCAAAGAGTAAATGGTTAAGAAATCAACTAGAACATTGGTAAATTGGACACATATGAAGCATGAAGGCAATGATTTAGTGTCACCTGAAATCAAATAAATAAAAAATATAAGTTTTTTTGGTTGTTGTTTTGTTTTTTGTCTTACAGAGAGAGAGAGAGCAAATGTGCTGGGGCGGGGGGAGAGCAAAGCAGAGGGAGAGAGAGAATCTTAAGCAGGCTCCATGCACAGCACCAAGGCTGACCTGGGGCTAAATCTCACAACCCTGAATTGAAACCAAGAGTCAAATACTTAACCAACTGAACCACCCAGGTGCCCCAAAATGGGCTTTTTATAATGTCATATTTCCAAGGGCTTTGGACAAAAACTTGAAATTGTCTTTGACTCTTTTTCTCCATCTCATCTGCTCAGAACATTTCAAAATGCATCCAGGATCACCTATATATCATTGCCTCCACTTTTAATACTCATAATAGCCAACAGTACCATGGCCCTGACTAGTGTATCAGCCTCCTAACTTATCTCCTCTTTTTATTCTCGCACCTCTTCTTTTTTTTTCTCTGAACAATTTGATATAAGTCCAGTTGTCTCACATGTTTGCTCAAAGCCATTCAGAGAATTTCCACCTCATTGTGAATAAAAGCCTACCATGTACCATAGTTCCTCTTATCACTTGAACTCATTTACTACTCATTTCCAAACTCAACACATTTTTGCTACATCAGCTGGCTACCCTGCGGTTCCTGTAAAAGATGATCTCTAGCCTTAGAGAGACCACATTTTCTATTCTTTTTCTGGAATGCCCAGTCTCCAGATATCAACATGGCTTTCTCTCTGAAGAGGAAAAAAGAAATATATTAAGATGGCTACATGATGAGATTATATAGCCATTAAAATTGTGTTTTGAAGATTCTATAATGACAATGGGAATCCAAAGAAAATAAAAAATGATGTAATATTTTAAAAAAAGAATTCCAAATTCCATGATCAACATGAATATGGCTTTTTTCTTTTTTTCCAAAAACTTCTTGAAAGGAACGGCAAATATCCAAAGTTTAGTATTAAATGATTATTTTCTTAGTGGATCTACAGTGAGTATAGTTTTCTTCTTTAGAATGTCAAAATTATGATAATTTTGTGGAGGAAAACAGATAAAGTAAGCCCTTAATTAAAGTAAAAATAGAGAGCGATGCTACCCAGATCAAAGTAAAAAAAAAAAAAAAAAAGTAAAACTGCATCCAAGTAAACAATATACAATTAGAAGACACATCTCTAGAACACCTGTGAATATTACGAACAGGCAAAAATTCCTTAATCATCATGTTTTTGAAAACATGGTTGTAGTTCCCCAGCAACATTCCTCTGTTTTACATGGTCAAAGATCTCAATAAATTAAACAAGGCACAGAGTTGTGGTTTAGATGTATGCAATTGTGTCTCACAAGTGGAAATTCCTTACTGAAGTTAGAGGGGGTGCAAAAAGGGCATAAAAGGACACTAGTGGGAGGAAAACTAAAAAGACAAAACACAAAAACCTAAAAATTAAAAAAAAAGCAAATTAACAAAATATTAGATAAACGAGCTATGAGTGAATAAATTCAGCTATACCAGTTGAAACAGAATGAAGGTAAATGTCTCTGGAACTTAAAAAATCCTATACCAGCTCTGTCTTTGATTTCACCAGTGGGTATGTTGTCTAGAAGGCAAGGAATAGAATAGATAAAAAGTAATTATGTCAAAAATGATAAAGACTTTGAGATCCGGTCCATACTTCTGATAAAACTGAATATGAATACCAATAAAAGAAGGTGTGTCTTGTTGACTTGAATAGGAAAAAAAAAAAAAAAGAGCCAGTTATTTTACCAGCAAATGAGTTTATTTGTGAGTAGTAGAGAATTGCAATTTTGAACAAGCAAACTATGACAAACCATAGGCAAGTTTAGAACAAAGGAAAGGGGCTTGCTTTTTTGGAGGAAAAGAACAGTGAGAAGCTGTTTCCAGGAATTCAGGTGGTGGTGACTTCACATTGGCTGAGTGTGGTGGCTTCTCATTGACTGAGCTGTTGCTGGACAAGGAGAAATTCTCCCTTCTTCCTGTTGAGTTGTGTAAACTAAATGTCCACCTGTTTGGGGTCTGAGTGGTAGAGTGTGACAGCTCCCATGTCAGAGCTTTCTAGCTCCATTTTTGATGAGGTTTCCTTTACTTTCAACTTTCCTTTTTTTTTGTTTAAAATCTTTCCTTAAAAGCATCACAGATCAAAAGTCAGTTTCTTTTGGTATTTAGTGGTTACATCCCTTGGTTCCAGGAAGGACCTTTCTTGGTTGTAATGACTCACATGGGAAAGAAAGTACACAGACCAAAAACCATTGAGGTCACAACTGAGTAAGAAGAAAGGGCCTAAAATCCAAGAGTTCCTTAGTTTGTGGCTCTGTCACTCTAATTTATGCTTCTGTGATCACATCATCTTCTCCTTTTCTCTGTTTTTCTCTCTGTCTCTTATAAGGACAATTGCTTTTGGATTTAGGGACCACATAGATAATCCAGGATGGTCACCTCTTCTCAAGATCCTTAACTTGCATCTGCAATGATCTTTTTTCCAAATAAGGTAATGTTCATAAGTTCCAGGAATTAGAGTATAGCTACATCATTTTGGAGGCTACTATTCAGCCAACTATAGGGACTAACTCAAAATGTTCACTGGCCAAGTACAATAATACAGGGGATTATTGGATATCCCTATCTGAAAGACCAAGTCTGATACTCAATGGTATGCATTGGTATGGACATCCTGGTCAACAATCTTCAGCATCTCTGATTAGCATTCATTCTGACTTGGTCAATTTCTGTTGCATCTTTTAGCACATTGAACTCAAGGGCTATGACATTACTCATATAATACATTTTGAACTTTTGACTTACCTTCTCAACTTACTTTCTACTTTATTCATCTTCTTTTTTATCCTAGGAATCTGAAAAATGTATGAGCAATGTCAATGTATTCTCTAGCCATTTCAATCCCTTTTCAAGTTTGCCTAAAGAAAGTTTTAACAAGAGACCAGAAAAAGGAGAAAGATCAGTTCCCTCCATTTTGGAGGTAAGTTCTCTCTCTCTATCTCTCATCTATCTATCTTTCTCTGCCTTTGAAGTACTCTGGACTGACTCTATTCTTTGACTGACAGCTATGGCTTCTGTCCATTGGCCTGTGCCTCAAACCTCTTGTGTTCTCATAAAATAGGGGCATTTGCAGAGTACATGTCACAGGGGTACTATAGGAACTTTTGTGTTTGCCTGACATCCTACTCTTACCTTTAGGGAGAGAACTTGTTTCCAACTCTCCTCATATTACCACATTTAAATGAACTATCTTTCTTGGTACAAATCTAACTGAAACAGAATATCACAAAAATGGGAAAGAAGTGCTATTCTCTAAAAAGAGAAGAATCTAATGATAAACTTATAAAACAACCTTATGTATGAACCAGAATCTTTTAAAAATCAAAGTAGATATTAGGGAAACATTACATTTCTTTAATGGATCAAAAATAAGTTTTAAGAAATGTAAGGGGCTCAGTATCAAGGAATACCAGGAAGAGTAGAAAATGAGAATGAGGCCTGGATCGTGAAACAGAGTCTATGTAGGAATTATTTAAACCTCCAAATTCAATCTCTGTATTTAGGAGTCAGAAATTCTGGGAAATAGTAAATTTCTATTTCTGAGTGGTTTTAGATACCTACCCACCTTTATAAAGTAGGATCTTAGAAAAATTTTCCATAAAGAATGTAGGAAATCCCAGGAAAAAAGAAATCCATATACTTACAATGCTATTAAAAAAGGGGGGGGGGGCACCTAGGTGGCTCAGTGGGTTAAAGCCTCTGCCTTCGGCTCAGGTCATGATCCCAGGGTCCTGGGATCGAGCCCTGCATCGGGCTCTCTGCTCAGCGGGGAGCCTACTTCCCCCTCTCTCTCTGTCTGCCTCTCTGCCTACTTGTGATCTCTCTCTGTCAAATAAAAAAAAAAAAAATCCAGGCATCCCATCTACCTGGTCACTCTTCAGTGAAATACAGACAGACAGACAGACACACACACACACACACACTTTTGTCAATTGACTTTTTAATTACTTGAATTTAAGAGTATAAATTCAGGGATATCATATGTTTAAGGAAAGACTTTAATATTAGAATCAAAAGAGATAAACAAAATGGTCTGAGAGGGTCTGGGGAACTGGAGGAAATGGACAATCCAGGGATAAAAAGGAAAATTTTTAAAGAGAAAGCATGTAATATCCTCAAAGAGTTAAGAGAAAATATTCAAGCCAGACAACTAGAACAATATATGAGATACAGAGAAAAAAGAAAGATCTCAAAATATGTATTTATGCAATTTTTATGATATGGAGGATGGATTGGGGAAATTTCTCAGAATATATAGTAAAAATTAATAAGCAGAACATTTAAAAAAAAAAAGACAAAATAAGGGATCTATTAGATGCCCAATATCAAAACAGTGGAGGTTGTAAAATGAGAAACCAAACAATACAAAATAGAGAACATTTTCAGACACAGAATACAGGACAAATTCAATATTGAAAAGCAGAATTTTGCAGATTAAAATTCCCCACTATTTACCAGGTACAATGAGTGAAAGAATGGTTAATTAAAGATACACTACTAACATTTTTTAAAAGATTTATTTGCTTATTTGACAGAGAAAGGAAGAGAGGGCAGGAGCAGAGGGGAGGGGCAGATAGAAAGGGAGAAACAGGCTCCCTGCTGATCAGGGAGCATGATGTGAGACTTCATCCCAGGACCCTAGGATCATGACCTGAGCCAAAGGCAGATGTGTAACCCACTGAGCCGCTCCTATGCACCATGACTAACATTTCTTAATGAAAAAAGAGAGAAGTCCTCTGATCTTATGTATGAGTGGGGAAACAAATGGCTCAAATATATAGGATCAATCAATAAAATGGAATCAGATGTATAAACAGTAAATAGAAAGTTGGGGGGGAAAATGAGTGAAACCTTCAAACTTCTAAGTAAAAGTGATTTCCAATCTAGACTTCCATATCCAAACTATCCATCCAATAAAAGTTTGAAACAAAGTTACTTTCAAACATATAGATTCTCAAAAATTTGCCTCCACTTCCTTCTTAAGAAGCTCCTGGGAGAAGGAAAAAAATGAAAGACATTAGATTCAGGACATAGGAAATAAATAACTTTGGAAATGGAAAGAATGGGGAGTCCTTATGTGAGCATTTTATAACAGTCCTGGGGAGACATTAGCCCAGGAGTTAGAGCTCTGTGAAAACAAATGAAACTAATGGACTATCTAGGTGTTTGAAGCTCTTAAGACACATCTTGATGTTTATAGATCTGTTGGGATATTTGAGGAAATTTAAAAATAGGAACATAACAAAAACACTATATGAAAAGCATATTTTAAACTTCAAGGAAAGATTTTCTTTTAAAGGAAAATTTTTTAAGTTGCATAGGAAAGGACCCTTTCTGGATCAGTTATGAACAATATTTACACATTCATAAAAAATGAATCATTCATGACTAATCAAAGATGAGGTACAATAATGCTAGTGGAATAAGGAAAGGGACTGGGAAAATATTACATAGTCAGTTCTTCATCGACTATCACAGTAAATCAATTGATTAAAAAATTGCTGAAAATCAATAAATTATGAAATGGTCATAAAACATACATTTAAATAATGGAGTGAATACCAAAAGAAAAAAAAAGAAGTATGTGTGGAAGTAATTGCTTCAAAGAAGCGGGGCTGCAAAGTCAAATGTGGTCAGTTAAGACGTGGCTATTTTTGTAATTCCTTAATATCATTGAATGTTTATGGTATGTGAATTTGTTAATTTGATTAAAAATTAGGAAATAACACTATATTTAGGATAAATATGGGAAAATTATTTTAGAAAGGCCATTAGTTGTTTAGTGTTTTAAGTAGCATAAGTATGTTTGTCATCATGCTAGAAGCTTTGTAGATGGAAAAATAAGTCGAACAATGAGTTAGATTTTTTATTAGCCCCAAAGGTAATCTTTCTTGATTGTGGCTTGCTCATTTTATATCTATCTGTTGTTTTTCTTACACTGAATCTGTAGCCCTATTTATCACCAAACAATGCAAAATTCACACATAAAGAGAAACAATCATCAGCCTGTCTTCAGCATAATAGTTTTGTAGATTTGAAAGGATGTAGAATTCAATTAGTTCAGGAAACTGATTGTAAAGAGAAAAATCTGAGGCCAAGACAACTATAGTGACAAGACTAAGGATATACAGCTAGTACTGAGAACACTTTTGAGCATGTAGTGGAAATATTTTTATTTACTTAGTATTGTTTACTTAGTAAACAATTGTTGAAATTATCATATAAGCACGATGAGTAAACATGCTTATAATTATGATATCAAATTAACTCCTACACATTAAAATTTATTTATTTATTTATTTATTTATTTAAGAGAGAGAGGGTGCACAAGCAGGGGGAGAGGCCAGCAGAGGGAGAAGCAGACTCCCCACTGAGCAAGGAGTCTGCCATGGGACTCCATCCCAGCACCTTGGAATCATGATTTGGGCCCAAGGCAGATACTTAACCGACTGACCACCCAAGTATCCCTGAAATCATTTTTAATGTATGGTAGTATTCTACACAAGGTAGATACAATATACTCAGAATCTGTATTGGTAATAGTAACACTATGAAAATATTTATTATTTTATTATATTATTATATATATTATATATTGTCATATTATATAAAATATTATTATTTTATTATTATTTATTTTTCTATCATTCTAAGAGATTTCTATTATTTAATTTATGACATTCACATATAGCAAAGAATTAGGAAAAAACTCATTGACACTTCTTGTGGTTATCACAGAGCAGATTTCAGGTGCTGTGATTAAAAAAAAAAGTTTTTATGTGAGGAAAAGATATGTTAATTAGCTTGACTGTAGTAATCATTGATTATGTGTATTTACATCAAATCATCATGTACAACATCAAATTCAACAATTTTTGTTTAAAAAGAAGTTAATTTAATTTTTTTTTAAAGATTTTATTTTATTTATTTGACAGACAAAGATCACAAGTAGGCAGAGAGGCAGGCAGAGAGAGGAGGAAGCAGGCTCCCTGCGGAGCAGAGAGCCCGATGTGGGGCTCGATCCCAGAACCCTGGGATCATGACCTGAGCCGAAGACAGAGGCTTTAACCCACCAAGCCACCCAGGCATCCCTAATTTAATTTTTTAAATTATTTACAGGAACAAAAATTGGAGAGAAGACATTGTTTTATAACATAATTTTCAGGGACAGGACTAACAATTACTTTACATGCTCTAATCATGTAACACTCTGATTCTATAAAATCTTGAAAATATGATTTGGTTTTCAGTTGTTAAAATCATATAAATAATTATTCCTATCTCCAGTAGACTCTATTACAAGTTTAACCAGGTATCAGTTTTGGACTTCACTCATGTCTGAAAAGTCAGGGGGATGGAGTTCAGTGTGCTTTATTGTTTTCTTTCTTCTTACTTTGTTTATTTATACTTTCCCTAAGTCTCCTAATTAAAAGACTCAAGATTTTATTAATAGTTACCTTTATATCAATGAACTACAATCCCCACCCCAAACACACATTTAAAACATGAAGCTAAGATCAAAACTAAATGTTTATTCTCCAACACATTCTGTATTTCCCAAACTACACATATTGACATATATTACAACACACATATTAATTGGAATAAATATGACTATGGCAATATTACAAAAAACCATGAAAGCAAATTCCAAATTCATTCTCTTTTTCATTCATTCTTTCTCTGTCCAAGTGTCAGAAGAGAAAATTCCCCTAATTTTTTTTTAAGATTTTATTTATTTATTTGACAGACAGAGATCTCTCTGCCTGCAGTGAAGCAGGCAGAGAGAGAGGAAGGGAAGCAGGCTCCCCGCTGAGTAGAGAGCCTGAGGCAGGGCTCCATCCCAGGACCCTGGGATCATGACCTGACCCCAAGGCAGAGGCTTTAACCTACTGAGCCACCCAGGCGCCCCTCCCCTAATATTGACTAAAAAAAACATTTTCTGGTGTACCAATGGAGACCTTGAAGGCCCTTTCAGTGGGCTTGATCTTTAAATTGCTCTCCATGCTGCCATTAGTCCCTCATTTGTCCTCCTCGACGGAGTCCCATTGAGCATTGCTGTGCTATCTCAAGTCTTTTGCATATATCAAACATCCTATTTTTCACCTGGGACATCAGCCAACTTCTTACCAAGCTTTTTTTCACCACTGTTTCTTCCTTCCATAATCTTTATGTAGCCACTTGAACACCTACCTAGCCAAACAAAACAAAACAAAACAAAACAATGATTTGAGAAGATAACATGAACAATGAATCTGATTACTGAGTTTGGGGATTCTGAAGTTTGATAGTCCTTGTTTCTTATCCTCCTAGTGGCTCATGTATACTTAAATAGTCCACATTTCCACTGGCTCTCCCAGTTTCATTGTGCTCTCTCTCCAAATCCTTGATCCTCATGTAAGCCTACGCAAGTTGTAATTCCTTTCAGCCAGTGCAAAGAGAAGAGAAACTGGTGGTCTGGGGTAATTAATCACACCTGCATGGAGGCTAAATCATCTTTTGTCTATTCTATCATTTCTTCAAATTTGTGTGTCTTATTTATTGAGGTCAAAGTACTCAATTACTGTGTACACCAAAATACACCAAAAATGTTTTGACTCCATTAAGGAAGGAAGAACTGATGCATGGGAATAAATTCCACTCTCCCTGAGTGCTTACTGTTCTCAAAGCATGCAAGGGAGACAAATGAATGCAACTGTGCTCCTCCAGGTACTGAGGGATAAAACAAACTGCATTTCTATCTCTCCAAATACTGCTGATCTTATGGGATAATGTTTATACGATACCCATTCCACAACCCTTTTCTAGATTCATGAGTGAAAAATGCTACTTTCTTTCCTTCTTCTCATATGCCAAATTGTATCATAGCAATTAGATGGTATCATAATAATCAATTTAATCAACTTCCAAATGATTATAATGAGACTAATGCATTTAGCAGAAAGGGATACCTTCATAATTGAGAACTCTAAAATTGCCTTTTCACTGAGTTATGCTTTTTAAATGCACTTTTTTCCCCCATTCCAATTTATTCTATAGTCACAAGGCTAATGTTAGTAAAAAATAAATAAATAAATAAATAAATCTTACCATTTCAGAGATCTATTTAAACTCTCCCAAACCTCCTCATTTCTTAAAGATCAAATTCCAAGTTCTCTTTCTGGCATGTGAGTCACCTGAAAATAGTGTGTAATTACTCCGTAGAGCCCCTGCTCATAGCAATCTAGATATCTTTAATGACAATGGGCAATGAAGCCAGGGGAGCCACAAGGAAGACAGGGTGGCCTTTACATTTTCACTTATAACTCTGTATGCCTGTCTCTGAAATAATAGCTATTGTGCCATTCAAAAATTAGTTTGAACATAACCTTTAACATGGGTGATCCTAATCCTCAATCTACCTGCTGACATTAGCTGATAATTGCTGAAACTCCACCTCATAGGTTAGAATAGCTACATGAATCTGAGGTGCCATTTCTTACTTTTAAAGCTACCGTTGGGTCAAATGTATTTAATAGTTTCACCTTTCAAGAAGACTTTTTTTCTTTCTCTCATAGACTAAGTAACAGAGCTGACCTTATTCACATAATAAAATGTCATCCTGTCACATAAGCTTGCAAACATTCCAAAACAAGCTCATTAGCAAATAATGATGCCAAAAGAGTAACGTTTTTAATGTCAGTAAATACATTTTACATCTTTCTGATAATTTGTGAAAAGCAGTGTAATTATCATAGTCCTACCTTTCTCTGTAGAGGAAGCAAAGAATCTGTAAAAACTTTGAAAGTTATATTTAAAATGTAAAGCAAATCAATGATTCTTCTTTCTCTTGGTATGAAAAATTTCTTGATGAGATTCTAAACCTTAAGTGACCTATTTACATGACTCTGCTTGCTGCAGAGTATAAGAATGAAAGGTGATAAAAATTTCAGTAATATAACCTCCAATTCAAATGGTAACTATATCTCCAAATTACCTCAGAAGTATTGCTCACTAATCAAATTTACACACACCCACACACCACACAGTAGAAATGTTGAATTAAAAAATATCACCATTGTCCAAATACTATATATTCTGTACGGTACTGACTTTGAGAGTAGCTTGGCCACATTGATGAGACATTGCTGAAATATAGTAGGGTAATAGTACAGTTTGACAAGTTTTCCAAATACCTACATTGAATTATCCAGTTTCCTAAGTTGCCAGTAAGTAGAAATTGACATTTTAAAGAGATTATTTTTATTAAAATACTTTCAATGCCATCCCGATCAAAATTCCACCAGCATTTTTCAAAGTGCTGAATCAAACAATCTTAAAATTTGTATAGAACCAGAAACGACCCCGAATTGCTAAGGAAATGTTGAATAAAGAAAACAACTGAGGGCATTATGTTGCCTGCTTTCAAGCTTTACCACAAAGCTGTGATCACCAAAACAGCATGGTACTGGCACAAAAACAGGCACATAGACCAGTGGAATGGAGTAGAGAGTCCAGATATGGACCTGCAACTCTATGGTCAAATAATCTTCAACAAAGCAGGAAAAAATACACAGTGGAAAAAAGATAGTCTCTTCAATAAATGGTGCTGGGAAAATTGGGACAGCTATGTGTAGAAGATTGAAACTCAACCATTCTCTTACGTTGTACACAAAAATAAACTTGAAATGGATGAAAGACCTCATTGTGAGGCAGGAATCTATCAAAATCCTAGAGGGGAACATAGGCAGTAACCTCTTTGACATCAACCTGCAGCAACTTCTTTCAAGACATGTCTCCAAAGGCAAAGGAAACAAAAGCAAAAATGAACTTCTGGGACTTCATCAAGATAAAAAGCTTCTGCACAGCAAAGGAAACAGTCAACAAAACAGAGGCAACCTATGGAATGGGAGAAGATATTCACAAATGACACTACAGACAAAGGGCTGTTATCCAAGATCTATAAAGAACTCCTCACATTCAACACTCCAAAAACAGATGAAAACATCAAAAAATGGGCAGAAGACATGAACAGACAAATACAAATGTCTAACAGACACATGAAAAAATGTTCATCCTCATAAGCCATCAGGAGATTCCAATCAAAACCACATTGAGATACTGCCTTACACCACTTAGAATGGCCAGAATTAACAAGGTAGTAAACAAGTATTGGAGAGGATGTGGAGAAAGGGGAAACCTCTTACACTGTTGGTGGGAATGAAAGTTGGTGCAGCCACTTTGGAAAACAGTGTGGAGATTCCTTAAGAAATTAAAAATAGAGCTATCCTATGACCTGGCAATTGCACTACTGGGTATTTATTCCAAAGATACAGATGTAGTGAAAAGAAGGGCCACATGTAACACATATGTTCATAGCGACAGTGGCCACAGTTGCCAAATTGTGGAAGGAGCCAAGATGCCCTTCAACAGATGAATGGATAAAGAAGATATGGTCCACATATACAATGGAATATTATGCCTCCATCAGAAAGGATGAATACCCAACTTTTGTATCAACATGGATGGGACTGGAAGAGATTATGCTGAGTGAAAAAAGTCAAGCAGAGAGGGTCAATTATTATATGGTTTCATTTACTTGTAGAGCATAAGGAATAACATGGAGGACATTAGGAGAAGGAAAGGAAAATTGAATTGAGGGAAATAGGAAGGGGATACAAAGCATGAGAGACTGTGGACTCTGAGAAACAAACTGAGGGATGGTGGGATAGGTGAGCCTGGTGGTGGGTATTAAGGAGGGCATGTATTGCACGGAACTGGGTGTGGTGCATAAACAATGAATCTTAGAACACTGAAGAATTAAAATAAAATCTTAAAAAAATCAAATAAATAAATAAAATCCTAAAAATAAATAAATAAATGCAAAATGAAAATTTTACAGAAAAAAAACAAGTAAATATAATTTTAAAATAATATGATGCAATAACTATTTTAAGTCTTTCTCAATGACTCAGTACTTTAGTAATATTTGAGAATTATTTGCTATGAATTAATTGCTATGATAGAGACTGGATAAAGCAATGCCATAAATATAAATCACACAATATAGACAAGAAGGCATAGAAGGAAGGAAAGGAAGGAAGAAAAAAAAGATTTTAACATTTTAAACTGAGATAATGCAAAATATCCATTATTTCCATATATATTAGGGATCAATACTTTTTTTCTTAAGTTTTTAAATAGAGTGTGAAAAATAAAACCCCATGCCAGAGAGAGTAATACTTATAAAGACAATAGGGAGCATTTGGTACATCTGCCAAATAATACACTGTTTTGTCTTTCATCTCTTTTTCAAATATACTGTGTTATAAGTCCTTTTGGAATACATCATATATTTGGATGCATGGTAGGAGGCATATTTGACATTCTCAACTTTATAAATGATTGTTCTAAGACTTTATAAGAATACAAGACCTGTGTAATAGATTTAAAGTGATAGGATTAGAACAAAGTCCTTGTATAATAATAGTTTTCATGTGCTTTAACAGCTACAGCGGCCCCAAGCAGAGGTAGATGATTATGACTTACATAAAACTTCCATGTGTCTCCACTTTCCCCCATTTGCTAGCAACTTCCTTATACTCTGCAGCCTAAGATTCTATACATTCTAAAAATCTCCTAGTGGAATTAAAAGAGTAGAAAATTTTAACAAATGATAAATACTTCATTTTTCATTGAATCAAACGGAACATCAAAATGGAATCTATGGAATCTAATGTGGCATGTCATGTGCAAGATATGAGTTATAAATATATATGAAATATATGAATTATGAATATAAATGGCTGCTGAACAATCAACTTAAGATAATTATCCTACAATGTGGTAACCAAAACAGTATATCACTGGCATAAAAAATAGACGCATAGATCAATGAAACAGAATCAAGAACTCAGAAACAAATTCTCACATAAACATTAGTATTTTAATCAAGAATATTTAATGGCAAAAGGAAAGTCATTTCAGTGAATGATATTGAGAAAAATGCATGTATAAACAAATAAATAAATAGGACTACATCAAACTAACAAGCATCTGCACAGCAAAAACAAAATGAAAAGACAACCTACGTAATGGGAGAAATCATATTTCTGATAAGGGGTTAATATCCAAAATATATGTCATACAACTCAATAGCAAGCAATTAACATCAGATTTAAAAATGAGAAGAGTTACTGAATAGACATTTCTCAAAAGAAGACATAAAATGGTCAACAGGTATATGAAAAGATGTTCAACATCATGATCAGGGGAATGCAAATCAAAATCACAGTGAGATATCACCTAATACCTGTTTAAATGGCTATCATTAGAAAGAATAGACAAGTGTTGGTGATGTGGAATAAAGGAAAACATTGTGCATTGTTGGAGGGAATGTAAACTGGTCAGCCAATTTGGAAAACAGTATGGAGTTTCCTCAAAAAATTTTTAAAAGTACTATCAGCAATTCCATTGTTGGGTATATTTTCAAAGGATCTTGAAGATATATCTACATTCCCATGTTTATTGCAGCATTATACCAGCAGCCAATAGAGGGAAACAACCTCAGTGATCATCTGTGGATGAACAGATAAAGAATTGTGATATATATATATATATATATATATATACAACAGAATATTTTTCATAGATGGAAAAGGATATCCAGCCATTTGTGACAACAAGGCATGACTTTGAGGGCATTGTGCTAAGTGAAAGAACTCAGACAAAGGCAAATACAGCATAATATCCCTTATATGTGGGATCTATAAACACCAAACTCATAGAAATAGAGAGTCAAATGGTGGTTGCCAGGGTCTAGAGGACAGAATAAACAAGACACTGTAGGTCAAAGTGTTCCAACTTCCTGTTGTATGATGAACAAGTGCTGGGGATCCAGTGAACAAGATTGTGCTTATATTGTATAATATACAAAACAATACAATATTGTATTATAAATTTAAAAGTTGTTAAAAGTGGATCCCAAATGTTCCTATCACAAAGAATAAATTATAATTATGTGAGGTGATGAAGGTATTAACTAACTCCAATGTGGTAATCACTTCACAACATATAAATGGATCTATTCAACACACTCCACAACAAAAACTTATAGAATATTATATGTCAATTATATCTCAATAAAGCTAGAAAATATTTTCTAAAATGTTGTTATTACCTCACAATATTACTACTTAATAATTACACCCATACTAGCGGACATTGATAGTCATCCCATATTGCCATTTCTGTTATCATTTTCTGAGAGAACTGAGCCAAATGTAAAGTGTATATTAGGTTTTTCCCTGTGTAAAGTTTGTCACCATTGAAAATATAAAATTAGATTCTTACCTAACTTATTTGACTACAAAATTGACTTTTCTTCAAACTACAGAGTGGAAGGTAAATATTAATCCACAATTTCCATTAATATAATTTTAATGCCTATTTATTTATCAAAAAAATCCAGATCTTTTTAAAAGAAAAAGAAATACTCACATAAAGGGAAAAATTAATTTTCTAGTAAAGAAGTTAGGACCACAAAAAATAAAAAGAAAATGATAGTATTTCTTGTCAATAAAAATTTGATGGGCACTGTATCTTTTTGTTTGTACCAATGTCTCATCATCACTTTTGCTGGCTCATAGTATAGTCATGACAATTTCACAGGCTTCTACAGACAGACTGACCACTATTCTTAACCAAAAAAGAAAAGATAGTAACTTAATGTGAAATGTAAAGAACTGTGCTCAGAATACCCTGGATAATTCGTTTTTCAAATATGTATTATTTTGTTTGTCACAAGCACAACTTTCCCCTTATAGATTTTTTTAAATTAAATTTTTGTTGATTTTTAAAATTTATTTTTAAGAAATTTTATCCTAGAACTTGAGTTTATATCATCATTGGAATTTCAGTGAATATTGTTTTCTATGCTTTACTGTGCAATAAGTCTATGATATAACTCAAACTGATTATCAACATGTTTCTTTTTAATTATACATCCAAATAATGATAACATGTCCTCCTAAGTAACACTGAGCTTGAATATTATTTAGTTATTACTTAAAAAATACTCTAAGGGAATGTTATTCTCAATACCATTGAGATCTTAACTGTATAGCCAAATGTATTTGATGTAAAATTATGAAATATCTACTCATTCTATGGATTCTATCCTGTCATAAAATTATCTTTCCCTGATATTCAAATTGTTACAGCAAAGAAATCCAATAATCAAAATTTTAAGAGTGAATGCACTCAACAAACACTCGGCCCATGAAGAAGAGTCATATAGAATCAATTAGATTCTCAAAATATGAGCAAATTAAAGTCAGACCTGAAAGCTCTACATTTTTTCATGGTCCAGAAAAGTCACCTTAAGCTTAGGAACAGAGATTTCTATGGCTTAAGAGAAGGATATGGATCAGTGAGCTACATAATAATGTCAAAAGACAGTGATAAATCTATGCTCTTTGTAGCAATGGGTTTTACTTTGAAATTAAAAGCAAAGTTAAAACAAGAATTTTTGTATAAAGTAAAATGTTATACTGAAGATATATTTGTTGCTCTCATAAGTTATCCACAAGTTTAGAAGACACATTTTGAAAACCAACTACTAGATTTCCCTTCCATTGAATCTTCCAGTGATTCTTAGGAACTGGATAATGTGATTACATGATAATAAATATGAAATATTTATTATCACATGCAAGACACTATCTAACCTGCATTGCCAGAAAATACCTCAAACCTGTGACAGAAATTCATTTCCTCACAGTTCTGAAGGCTAGAAATCTTACGTTAGTTTCCAGAATGGTTGGTTGCTGGTGAGGTCCCTCTTTCAAGTTTGTAGGCAGCCACTCTCTCACGTGTTCACACATGGCAGGGCTCAAATCTAGCCTTCAAAAAGAAGGAAATCCTGCCCTTTGCAGCAGAATTAATAAACATAGAAAACATTACGCTCAGTGAAATGAGCCAGACACAGCAGAGTAATACCGCATGATTCACTTATATGTAGAATCTAAAATAGTCAGCCCATAGAAACAGGGTAGAATGGTAGTTGCCAGAGGCAGGGAGAAGGGGAAATGAATAGATATTAGTTAAATGATATAAAGTTCAGTTATGCAAGATGAATAAGTTCTGGAGATTTAATGTATAGCAATGTTACTATGCTTAACAATATTGTATTGTATACTTGAAATTTGCTACAAGGGTAGATCTTGAGTGTTCTCACCCTGTGAAGAAGAAAGAAACAAAATAGTAACATGTGAAGTGATGGTTATGTTAATTAGCCTGATTGTGGTGATCATTTCATAAAGTATACATATAGCAAAAAAGTTGTACATGGAAATATATGCAATCCCTATTTGTCAATTATACATCAATAAAACTGAAAAAGTTGGTGGTATAAGAATTCAAACTGAGGGGCACCTGGGTGGCTCAGTGGGTTAAAGCCTCTGCCTTCAGCTCAGGTCATGATCCCAGGGCCCTGGGATCGAGCCCTGAATTGGGCTCTCTGCTCAGCGGGGAGCCTGCTTCCCCCTCCCTCTCTCTCTGTCTGTTTCTCTGCCTGCTTGTGATCTCTGTCTGTCAAATAAATAAATAAATAATCATTAAAAAAAAGAATTAAAAAAAAAGAAATCAAACTGATATTCTCTCTCTCAGTCTATTGTTTTGGCTTTTCCTAATTACAGCAAATAATATGCCAGTAAAACTATGTAGAGGAGAACATATGATAGGTGTGATTTTATTCTATTGCAAAATAAAATATTAGGCCATAATGAAGAATTTGTTGAATACGATAATTCAAACAATGAGGCAGAAGCAAACTAAAATTTATAATTAATTACTCATTACAAACTAAAAGTTTAGTATCATGAATAAGATATTAAGGTATAAGTATTTGGTCATACACGTGAGTAGAAGATGAGCAACTAATGTATCATAATTACAAAACAAAATGGCGTACTAGAAGTTACATTTAATCCGTCATAGGAAATATCAGTGAGACGTAAGAAAGGACATAGCTTCTCCCTGGAGTCTATAGATGCTAATCATCATGAAGGTCACAAAAATATTACACATATATAGACAACTATAGAGATGTGGTCTGAGTTTTTATACTTAGTTGAATTTTCATTTCCTCCTATCAAGGTCTAAATCATATTTGAAAGAAAAATACATTGTATGGAAGCAATAATAAGTTTATTGGAAGCAACCAAAGATTTATATCTTCTCATATTGAAAAAAAAAGGCAATCGTTACATATCTCACCACCTTTTTTGAATTTAGGTGACTTCTGCTTTAACTCTTAAAAGTATTACAAGATATATATTATATGTTTTTAATATGAGATATATACAACAAAGTTATTGGCCAAAATGATAGATTCTTGTTGGGGAAAATAAATGAGAGTCTGGTGCGTGTTACTATTCCTTCTCATGATGAGACAAAATGTTTAGTTTATTCAGAGGGTCTATAAGAAAAAAAATGATATGACAAAATGCCTTGCATATAAACTAAAAAGTTCTTGTAAGGACATGTGTCCATGTTTGTTATGTTGTGCGAGCTTTGAACTTTTTTATTAAAAAACTTCACATCCCACAAAAAAAGGAAAATATAAAACCAGAGACAAGACCAATATGATGGATCAAATATAGTCACTATGAAGCTGATTTAGGTGATTGGGAAAGCCACACCTGTCAGTGTTCTATATGTTCAAGTATTAAACAACAGATAGCACTATGATATGCAAATGATATAAGAGTTTACTAAGCCATTATGTTATTAATTTGTGGTTTCATAACTTGCTAAATTTGTCTCCATTGTAAATTTAAGGCAGCTGCAATACATCTGTATACCTCTTTTGAATGTGAAATACAGAGGACTGACCTACTTGAGATACAATACGGATAGTTTATCTTTTATGTTGGATCTTTTTCTCATATTTATTATTAATTTTTGTTTTTCCCCCAAAGGACGGAGATTATTTTTCATAAAAGATGGAATAATATTTTTTAAGTATAGACTTTTAAATTTATGTTAGTATATGACTCTCTAGAATATTTGGAAATGGCCAGAACATTTAACTACTAACCTTATAAGATAGCTTTTGAATATATTATGATAAACATTTTCTATTAGATATAGATTTTCTACCTAAAAGATATATGTATACTTATCTTACAAAAATTATCAAACTATATAATTATAGCAATATGACTATTCTTCACATTTTATAGTAATGGAAATTGAACTAAAAATAAAGTTAACACTGATATCTAACAAATGAATAAGGCCATTTATAAATATGCATACATGTATAAAAATATGTATTTCAGTCACATCACAAAAATGTAGAAGGAAAAAGTATAGGGGGAACTAATCTGAAGAAAGGGCAAGTAATTTTAAGATAAAATGTATATGTCCTTGTCATGAACAGGTAAAGATGTCAATGGTCTCAAAATTTGACGTGGCAAAATTTTAAACTAAGAGAAACCAAAGACATAGCTGGCTATGGCTCTAGAATATTTTTTTTTATTCTATCACTGTGCAGGGGGTTGGGAAACTAGACCAAAACCTTAATGTAAAAATGAGTGAAATTTCCCCATAATCTTTAAGTGCTTAGGAAACCATCAATGCATTAGGCTTGTTGTCATTCTCCCCAATGAAATAGCTACAAAGTTTGGCAACTATATGATATGATCAGCTAGAAAACTTGGCTAGAAACTATAAAGTGCCAATTAATTGCCAGTATTTTCAGAACTAAAAAGATAGATACGCAACAGGACCTCCAATTAGAGCTTAATGAGAGATAAGCCTTAACAACAGGAAATAGTTTCAAAAGGAACTGTTAAAACTCAATTTCTGGTTGAGTTGAAATGACCAGCTCTTCACTTTATCTAATAAAGAAAATGGGAAATATTTCTGGTGGTATGTAACATAATCCAGGAGGCACCCATCATTCTTTTATGACCATATCTGACATGGATATGATATAATAAAATATTATGTGTACAAAGAAGAAAGAAAATGTGACCAATAACAAGAAAAAAGCCACAGAACAGAGAGACAGGCCACAGGTAATAGAGATGCTGGAGCTAGCAGATAAAAATTAAATATAAGATTTTTTAATATGTTCAAAAATATGGAGAATGGGCTTTATAGAAGGAATCATTAAGAATTTCAACAGTGAATTGCAATGTACAGAAAAGAATGGAGGATTAAAACATAAAATGTCTGAAGTTAAGAATAAGATTAATGCCTTTAGCAGCAGTTTGTATACCTCAGAACACAAAATGATGATATGACAAAATGCTTGGATAGAAACTAAAAATTTCTGTGTTTTGGGGTATACACACCAATGGGTCTTGATATATGTTAAGATAAAATATCCAAAGTGAAGCACAAAGAGAAAGACAAAAGAGAAGAAAAAGGGAAAACACAGGGTAAGAAGTATCTGAGATATAAGAAGAAGTTCTAACATACATATAAAGGGAATCCCAGGGATAGCAGAACAGAGTATATGGGAAAACATAAGATTCAAAAGAATAATGGTGAAGAATTTTATAAAAGTGAGGAAAAACAGTAATCCACAAACAGAAGAAACACAGCACATAAATACAGCAGAAAAACTCCAAAAAATGTAAATACAAATAGAACCATATCTGTGCACATAAAATAAAACCAAACCAAACAAACCCAGAACTACTCACTAGCAAAGGCCAAGGGAAAAGAAAACTTTAAACACAGACTAAGAACTTTTTTTTTTAAGATTTTATTTAGTTATTTGACAGACAGAGATCACAAGTAGGTTGAGAGGCAGGCAGAGAGAGAGAGGCGGAAGCAGTCTCCCCGCTGAGCAGAGAGTCCGATGTGGGGCTCCATCCCAGGACCCTGGGACCATGACCATAACCCACTGAGCCACACAGGCACCCCCAGACTAAGAACTTTTGTTTCAACTTTGAACTTAAGAAATAAGATATTTTTGCTCTGTATTTAATGAGAACAAACAGGATAACATAGAAAGCGTATTAAACTCTATAATAGGCCTGATGATACAGAGAATCCTAAATAAATTCAAGACCAAACAGTAAGACAACTAATGAAATGTTTGCTTTCATGACTAAACAGCCCATGGAGGAGAGAGAAGCCAGAAACTGAAGAAAACCCAGCTAGACTTCCTATAGATTTCTGATGGTCAAGTGTGTTCTGGCATGAGGTTTCAGAATCCTAAGAACCCCAGATGTAAATAAAATGTGCACCAGCTTCCAACACCTGGTCCTTACTCTGTACTCTCCTGAAAGTTTGTGGCAGGTCTGGAGAGCGGATGGGGTTCTGCTGCATGTCCTTCTGGAGATTGAAATGAACCAAAAAGCCAGGAGAAACTTGTAAAAAGAGCTAATGGTTGGAGGAGAAGAAGAGCCACAGCATGGCACAATGAGAAAGGGCATGAAAAGGACTTAGGGAAGTGGGGAGTGAAGGAAAACCCCTCTGAGGCACTCTGGACACAGTTCTCTAAGACTGACAGCAGGAAATCAGAACTGAGAGACATCCTGGGGAACTGAACACTGAGGGCCAGATGCAAGAGCAAAGAGAAGTCTCAGATGACCCTGAAAGATGGCAGCCAGGCTGTCTTGGGCTCCTTTGTTTCATGTTTGTTGGCCTTCAAATTCCAGTTGTGTTAGGATCCCTGAACTTGAATCTCTGGTTCCTCCACCAGGTGAGGCTGCTACCTTGTTCATGAGCTCCCAAAGTCTCATCAACACTTTGGCAAACACTTCCAAGGAAGAATCCATTTTGAAAGAGGTGCTCAATATGAGTTCTCTTCATTCTCAAGGAATGTAGCCCTGTACTTACTGTTAATTGTTCAATACAGATTCATTTTCCAGATTCATTGTTGTGGATAGGGAGAGGGTAAGTACAGAATCGGCTTCTCTAGTATGGTTAGAATTTAAAAAGTCGATTTGTTTTCAAATATATTGATATATATGTATTGTTTCTTTTCTTCTATTTTATTTCACTGTCACTTTTATTCAATTTTTTTAAATATTCTTGATACTGAAGTTTCAGTCACTGATTTTAAACCATTTTTTCCTTGTTTGATTGTTTCTAACATGCATTTAAGGGTATTGATTTCCCAGGAAGCATTGTTTTGTTTTCGCCCTTCAAGTTTTGTACATCATATCTTCATTGTTCTTGGCAGACTAGTTTATGATTTCCATTTGATTAATTATTTAATATATGAATAACTTTAAATTATATTTTTAAATTTCCAGGCAAGGTTTTAAAAATATTTGTTTATACATATATGAATACATATTCATTTCTAGTTTTGTTCTATTATGAGCAAAGAACATAGTCTTAGGAATATCAACCTATTAAAATCTATTGATCAGCAAACTAAGAATAGAGCATTTCTCCAAACTGAAAAGGATTTCTCTAAAGAAACAAATATAAAATTTCAGCCATCATCATACCTTATGTTGAGAGAGAATACCCTCTCTAGTAATGGAAACTGAGAAAAGCAAAAATAGCTACTTTCACTGTATGAATTCATTATTGTGCTAATAGGAGGTCTTAAACAGTACAGTAGGAAATAAAAATAAAGGACATAACAATTAAAAAGGATGACGTCACATTGCCTTTAATATGCTATATTGCATCACTGCAGGCATAGATATTTCCAAGGAATATGCAAAAAAATTGCAACAATTTGTAAGCAAATTTAACAAAATTACATAGTACGAGAGCAATATAAAACCTGCATACTTTGTCGAAGATTAACTGACCATAGAGAATGTGGGTTCATTTCTGGGCTTTCTATTCTGTTCCGTTGATCCATGTGTTGATTTTTGTGCCAGTACCACACTGTTTAGATCCCTACGGCTTTGTAGTGCAATTTAAAGCCCAGAATTGTGGTGCCTCCAATTTTATTTTTCTTTTTCAAAGTTGTTTTGGCATTTTGGGGTCCTTTGTGGTTCCATGAAAATTTAAGAATTATTTATTATAGCTTCAAGAAAAATGCTGTTGGTATTTTGATAGGGATTGCTTTAAATGTAGATTGCTTTAGGTAATATAGACATTTTAATAATACTTGTTCTTCCAATCCATGATGGAGCTAGAGATTATTATGCTAAGCAAAATCCATCAGCCAGAGACAGGCAGATATCAAATGATTTCATACATCTGTGGAATTTAAAAAACAAAACAAATGAGCAAAGAGGAAAAAAAAAGAGAGAGGGAGAGGCAAACCAAGAAATAGACTCTTAATGTAGAGAATTGATGGTTACCAGAGGGGAAACTGGTGGGGAGATGATGGGAATTAAGAGTACATTTGTGATGAGTACCAGGTATTGTATGGAAGTGATGAATCACTAAATTGTATACCTGAAACTAATATTACATTGTATGTTAACTAACTAGAATTTAAATAAAAACTTTTTAAAAATCCCTGTAGTGTATTTTTTATAAGCAAATTATACCTCAATAGCATAAAGATGGAAAAAGAATTACCAACAAGTCACACAGTGGGAAAATATATTTACACCACAAATAGAAAAGGGTTTATATCCTTAATATATCTTGACCTGGATATATATGCACATAATTCATTAAACTGCATGTTTATGATTTTTCATTTTGCTTTGTGTATATTTGGGTAAGTTATGCTTCAATAAAATAAAAGGAAAATAAACACAAAATGCAGAAAATTCACAAAGTCAAATGTGATTCTTTGAAAGATTAATCAAATATATTAGCCAGTGGAGAACCCAGATCATTAATTTAAAAAGGGAGTTATCATTATTGTAATCAGTAACAAAAAAGTAGTCATCACCACATACTTTGTAGACAACAAAAATAAGAGAAGGAATACTATGTTGAACTTTACCAAAAAAATTGAAAATGTAACAGAAAGCACATTTCTCCAAAAAATTACAATATCCCCTATTTAGAGAAGAATATAGGTAATGTGAACACCCAGTATCCATGTAAGAAATTAAATGCATTACTAAAAAGCTACTAAAAATAAATTTCAAGGCAGGAAGAGAGAGAGAAAGTGAGCACAAGAAGGGGGAGTGGTAGACAGAAGAAGAAGAATGAGCAAGGAGCCAATGCAAGACTGGATCCCAGGACCCTGGGATAATGAGCTGAACTGAAGGCAGATGCTAAACTGACTGAGCCACCCAGACATTCCAGTATTGCCTCTTCTTATAAAACAAGATGCAAAAGTTCTCAAATCATAAGGAAATAGAATCTTCAAATACATGAAAAGAACAATATAACATAATCCAGTGATATTTATACTATTTTTAAATTAAAATATTATTCAATTTTTGCTTAGTAAATATTCACTACATTTACAAATATGATGAGGCCATAATAAACACAAGTAAGTCACATAAACGGAGAAGCCAATCCCAAGACAAATATTTAACAAAGTACATTTACCCTGAATATGTCTTGATCTGGATGAATATACATATAAAAAGCCACATGATCACCTTTATAAATGTGGGAGAAAGACACCAAATGAAAAAAGTCCTTTAAATTTATGACTTTTTAAAAAGATTTTATTTATTTATTTGACAGGCAGGCAAAGAGGCAGGCAGAGAGAGAGGAGGAAGCAGGCTCCCTGTTGAGTAGAGAGCCGATGTGGGGCTCGATCCTAGGACCCTGGGATCATGACCTGAGCCGAAGACAGAGGCTTTAACCCACTGAGCTACCCAGGCGTCTCTAAATTTATGATTTAAAATATTTTTAATACACCCTTCATACTAAATAAATAAATAAATAAATAAGTAAAGTTTATCACAAATATTAAAGAGAATTATTGATCGTTTCATCCTGAGATTTGAAACAAGTCAAGGCAAGAAAATAAAAAGGTCTAAGAAATGTTAAGAAGGAAATAAATTCATCATCATTGCAGATGAAATTATTATGTACCTATCATCCCATTTTGATTAATCTTTTTTTAAAGAAGATCCCTGTATCCAAGGCCAACCTACAATGTTTATTATAATCTGCCAACAATAAACAAATGGAAATCAAAATGTAAAAATGTGTAGATATATCCCGGTTAGGACAACATTAAAAACACAACAAAACCCTTAAAATAATTAGAATTAAAATTATATTATTGAAAAATAAAAACGAAACCAAAAGAGATGGAGGGATATAGCTGATTCATGAGTTGACTATTTAGCAATATATCAAATTCTCCATAATCTTATCTACAAATTTTTTTTTCTTTTCAGTGTTAACAGAATTCATAGTTTTTGCACCACACCCAGTGCTCCATGCAATGCGTGCCCTCCATAATACCCACCACCTGACTCCCCCAACTTCCCACCCCCCCGCCCCTCAAAACCCTCAGGTTGTTTTTCAGAGTCTATAGTCTCATGATTCATCTCCCCCTCCAATTTCCCTCAACTAATATAATTCCAACCAAAATTCCTTTGCAAATTAACAATCTAATCAGTAATTCCTATAAAGTAAAAGATTTTAAAAAACACTCAAGGTAATCAGGAAGCATAAATCTAGAGCACTTACACTATCAAATTACCTATTATAAATTTAGACCATTAATGAAATCCAATATCCATGCAATTATGTAATGACCAAAGGAATGGAAAGTCCACAAAGTAAACAGAATGATAAGGTCACCTGATTAATGACAAGCCCAATCCTGAAACAATATAATAAAAGTATATTCTTTCTAATAAATGCTGCTGGTTTATCTGAATAACCAAATGGGGCAAAAAGATATCTGCATACTTTTATTCCAACTATATACAATAAATCAATTCTGGACAACGGAATATTTAAATCTGAAGAGTAAACCGATAAAGTTTTTGATTGTTGTTCTTCAAGTAATCATCAAATATCGTATCCAAAAACAAAAACAACAACAACATGTAAAATACAGGTTATGGGGCAAGTCTCTCAGCTGTGAACTCTGTGGTAACCAGTGAAGCAAGAATTCACACTGGAGAGATTCAGTACAGCCCAAAGAGGAGGGCTTATGTCCAAGAGGAAGAAGTGACTCTCCTCCTCTGGAAATGGCAGATTCTTTAGACATTGGGCTGGGACACATTCTCTTTATCCCCTGAAGTTTTCCTCTATCTTAGTCAGCAATAAAATTTGAAATCATCAAATGGTATTGTTATCCATATAGGCAGTATATCTTAAATAAGAGAAAAATGTTTTACTGTTACAGAAAAGCTGGTAAAATAGGCTATCTTAAAATTAAGAGCACCTATTCAACAAAAGATACTACAAAGAAAGGAGAAAGATATATCACAGACTGATTTTATTATTTTACTTTTATTGCCTAATTTCCAAAACACTTCATTAATTTCTACAAATCTGTAAGAAAATGGCAACATGAAAAGAGGTAAAATACTCAAAAAGACACTTTACAAAATCGGTTACTCATGGCTAAGAAATGTCTCAAAATATATTCAGCTTCATTTGCCATCCAAAAATACAGATCAAACCCAAAATAATACACCACACATATCTACTTGTACAGCTAAAATTATATAAAAATGGAAGAACTGGATTTGGCAAGCTTTTAGAGCAAATAGAATGCTCATATATTCTTAATATGTTGGGAATTGGTACAATAACTTTGAAGAATTATTGGGCACTACTATCTAAACTCATACACATTCTACAATCCAGTGATTCAATGTTTCTCAACTGGGAGCAATTTGCCCATCAGGGAACATTTGGTAATCTCTGGAGAAAATTTTTGTTGTCATACCTGAAGAGAAAAGTGCTACTGGAATCTGCTGGGCAGAGGTCAGGTTGCTGGGTAGAGTCAGTGAACATCCTACAGAATAGTGGACAGCCTCCACAGTAACATCTGATCCAGCCCCAAAGGATCAGTAGTGCCAAGGTTGAGAAATCCTATAATTTCACTTCTAGAAATATACCAAATACTAATGTGTACTAAAATCTTAGAAGCATTTTTGTTTTTATAAAAATCCCAAACTGGGCACTCCTCAATTGCCCATACCTATATTAAAATGGCAAATTATGGTATATTCACATAGCAAAATATTCCTGACTCTAGATCAAGAAGAAAAAAACCCATAACTACATGCTACAACATGGATGAATCTCAAAAATGTCATTGAATGGAAAAAGTACATCCTGCAAAGATTTCACTTACCCAGAACAAAGAGTATGATCCTAGCTATATATAAAGTCAGATGAAACTGGTCTGTCTCCTCAGAGGTGATGACAATGGTTTCCCCTGGCATGGGTTTGGTGACTGGAATTAAGAATAAGGGGGCTTCTCCGTTTGTTAACCACCAGTTTCTTGATTTAGTTTCAAGATTCAAAGCATATTCAGTTTTTGAAAATACCTGTGTTATGTGTACTTTATAGTATATTGTATGTAAGCATAAAGCTATATAATATGGTACAACAGCATCCCATTACCTTCAGGGCTTCTAAGATCCCAAGTGGATCCTTGAAACCACAGATTGCACCAAATCCCATATACACTATGTTTTTACCTATACTTACCTATGATAAAGTTTATTTTATAAATTCGGTACAGTAACAGAATAGCCATAATAATAATAAAATAAAATAACTATATGCTGTAATAAAAATATTTAAATATGGGAACTGTACTCATTTTTCTTCTTGTGATAAAATGCCTATAGGATGAGATGAATTAAAGTGAATGATGTCGGCATTGTGACATAGCTTTAGGTTACCATTGACCTTCCTACAATAGGTCAGAAAGAGAAGCATCTCTTTCTGGACTGCAGTTGACTGCTGGTAACTGAAACCATGAAAAATGAAACTGCAGGTAAGGGTGGGGACTACTGTATATATTGGGTGGTAGGGTTTAGTGTATTAAAAAACAGGTTAAATAAATAAATTCCTAATGTAGAAAAACTTTGTAAACATCCTAAAAAAATATGTATAATTTAGCAATATAATCCAGTACTACATGCTACCATGATTATGAAGAATGATTTCATTTACCTCAGATACCAACTGATATTATTAGTTGAATGATAGCTGGATAAATATATCTCTAGATGAAAAGATATACTGCTAATTATTTAGATTATTCTAGGTCCTAGAGGGAAGTTAATGCACAAAACAAATTAAGAGAAAATAGTAATTAATAATAAGCTGGAATTTAGGATTCAAATCCAAATGGAAAATTCTGGTAAACTAAATTGAATTGGATGGAAGTCTTCCTAAATTACTCAAAAAGTAATCATCTAAGAAATAACAATAGAGGTAACCACAAAAACACTGACAGTATTTTTCATTTGTTAGACACTAAACATTTGATAAGCTTTAACCCATTCAGACATTACAGAAGCTTTATGAAGTAGGTAGTCTTGGTAAATCCAATATTTGAGGCAAGAAATAAGAAGCACAGTGTAATCGGGAACTGAGCCAGGATTCCAATTCAGTCAACAAGACTTCAGAATTCTTGCTGTAATGCTCCCTGCTATACTGCCTCTTTTCCCCTCCATGTACAGAGTTAACCTGGGATCTCAAGACTCCAATTTGAATAAAAACTGTATTGTGGCTCATATGCCAATCAGAAGATTAAACCAAAACTCTTTTCTTTCCAAAGCCAAGTTGACTCCAGACAAAGCCACTTGGTCTGACATTTGGAGACAGAACATTTTTGGAAAATTTAAGCCTATGGCTATTAATTTAGGTAAAACAGGGGCCTTCAAAGAAACAACACAAGTATATCTCATCAGCAAGAGTGTTCACATCATTTTTTAGGAATATGAGCACTTCACATCAATAATTCTTCTCCTCAGAAATGTGCTGCATGATAGAGGGTTTGGAAAAGAGGAGTGGTCATTATAGTCCTAGAAGAAACACGGAAAAATCATGTCTAGAGCTCCTGACATATTTGTACAATATGGTTTTGTTTGTTTATTTGTTTTAGAGAGAGTGTGGGAAAAGGAATAGAGGAAGAGGGAGACAGAATTTCCCACGCAGGCACCACACCCAGCACAGAGCTCAACATGGGGCATGACTTCACGACCCTGAGATCATGAGCTGAAATCAAGATTCAGATACTTAACTGACTGAGCCACCCAGGCACCCCAACAATATGTTGTTTTTAAAGCTTATTTTTTCTATGTTAGATTTTTATTTATGCATGACAACCTCTTCTTGGAATAACATTTTTCTCTAATTTCTATGTTTGAAGACCTGCATGATTAGAGGAAAAAAAAAAGACTAAACTAAACTAACTATCATTTCAACCTTAAGACTTTATTCTGAAAGCACAAAGAGAAATCCAATCCCTATTTAGAGAAACCTGAAGAACCCCAAAGTGAAAATCTACTTAGAGGTACATTGCTATTTATTATTAAAATTGAAATGATCTACTGAGATTACCAAAGCCTTGTAGCTAGATTGAAAGAAGAACTTATTTAGAGAAGGTGAATATAAGAAGTAATTTTGAATCAAGTTTAAGAATAGTTCTTCTTTTTTTTCCTTTTTCCTTCTGGGCATTGTCCAGTGTTACTTAATTCTCAGACTCTACTAACTTTAGGGATAAATAGAGACCATCATGTGTGTATAATGCTAAGTAAATTCATCAGTAAGCAATGTGCTATCCAGAATCAGCATCAAATTTCTCACATTTTTAAATGACTAGAAAGTTCCAAAAACATTTTTTATTTTTGTAAATAGTTACTTTTTAATTCATAAATAAATAGCTTCAATATTTTGATATTTTATTTATTCTTAACTCCTTTGTATATTGTGAATATATATAAAGACTGATCAGTGCACTAAGAGAGGTAGTCATCAAATAACGTTAGAAATAGTTTTTGATAAAGCATCAGTTAAATCACTTTTAGAGGGCTATTTTCCTTAATTATGACATTTTAAACTTAAAAACTGTAATCATTTTTAACATATATCCCCAAAATTAATCTATTTAGTGGGCTTATTATTTAGATGAGCTAAATTAATTTTAGAAGATAGACCTTGGGCTAAATAGATGACAAAATAAATGGCTCTACAGGCAATAAATATGATATAATTTAGCAGTTACAAATCACATTGCAAAATACATTCTAATGGAATTGCCTGAAACCTATATGAAAATAATTAGGCATAATATCCTAAGGTAACTCTTTATCCCTCTCTCTCTCTCTCTTTCAGTCTGTCTCTGTCTCTCTCTCTCACACACAAATACACACACATACATACACACTCAATCAATTTTTTTGGCAACTATAACAGTTTAGAGGAAATCCCCAATAAACCGTTTTTTAGGGGGCATCTGTGAACTTCAAGTAGAAATCAAGCAAATAAACTCAAATATGCAATGAAAGTTTATAATTTACAATCACTTATAAAATATAATGTATAAAAATATGTTAAAAAGCATTATTAAACTGAAACTCAGAGAGTCAGTTGTATTTGAAAAATTTAAAAATAAATGAATTCCTTAATGGTATAAATTTGATGTTTTTTGTAAGTGCTGAAAAACATTCCTTGAACACAGAAGGCACTTGATAAATATTTGTGGAAAATTATTTCAGTAAATAAGTGAACAAGTATAATATTGAATAAAAACATACAAAGATAGACCAAGTTTGACATTTTAGCCAGCAATATATTACATTTAATAGTTTTTGGACACATTCATAAAAGTAAAATATATAAAAACGAATTTGAATACAAATACCTAACATGTGTGCAATACTTTTTAATAACCACTTTGTCGCATTAAATCTTGCTATGGAAAATCACTTTTCTTCCTTCTCTGTCAATTTTTTTGCATGTTTTAGAATTCTTTCATCTTTTTTTAACCTCTCTGTGGGTTATATTTTTGGGGATAGTTGGGTTTATCATATTAGAAAAACAACTTCTGGGGCACCTGGATGGTTCAATTGGTTAAGCATCCAACTCTTGATTTCTGCTCAGGTTATGATCTCACAGCCATTATATCAAGATCCACATTGATTCCACACTTGGCAAGGAGCATGCTTAAGATTCTCTTTCTTCTGCTCCCTTTGCCCTTCTCCCTTTTCCCTCTTTTTTTTTTTTTTAAAGATTTTATTTATTTATTTATTTATTTTTTAAATTTCATTTCTTTTCACTGTAACAGAATTCATAGTTTTACACCACACCCAGTGCTCCATGCAATGTGTGCCCTCCATAATACCCACAACCTGGCTCCCCCAACCTCCCACCCCCTGCCCCTTCAAAACTCTCAAGTTGTTTTTCAGAGTCCATAGTCTCTCATGGTTCATCTCCCCCCCAATTTCCCTCAACTCCCTTCTCCTCTCCATCTCCCCATGTCCTCCGTGTTATTTGTTATGCTCCACAAATAAGTGAAACCATATGATAATTGACTCTCTCTGCTTGA
>PISX010020212.1:0-36326 GCA_004024625.1 Mellivora capensis | reverse complement strand
GGAATACTATGCAGCCATCAAAAGAAATGAAATCTTGCCATTCGCAACGACGTGGATGGAACTAGAGGGTATCATGCTTAGTGAAATAAGTCAATCAGAGAAAGACAACTATCATATGATATCCCTGATATGAGGAAGTGGAGAGGCAACATGGGGGACTAGGGGGGCAGAAAAAGAAGAAAAGAAACAAGATGGGATCCGGAGGGAGACAAACCATAAGTGACTCTTAATTTCACAAAACAAACTGAGGGTTGCTGGGGGGAGGGGGTCGGGAAAGGTGGGTGGGGTAATGGACATTGGGGAGGGTATGTGCTATGGTTAGTGCTGTGAAGTGTGTAAACCTGGCGATTCACAGACATGTACCTCTAGGGATAAAAATTTGTTTATAAAAAAATAAAAATTAAAAACAAAACAAAACAAAACAAAAAGTTAAACCACAGAGTATGAATCACTAAAAACGTTGTAATTTAGTTTTCACTTTCTTTAAAGATTTTAAATCAACGGAATCATCCATATGTACTCTTTTATATATGGTTTCTCTCACTGTATGTTTGGGGGATTCATCCATGCTATTTCTGTAGATTGTTCATCACCATTGCTTTTTAGTACTTCATGGATGTCATAAATAATATCTCCTTTCTGTTGCTTAAGGATATTTAATTTTTTTTCTTTTTATGAATGGTATGCTATGAACAGTCTTGCACTTATGTCCCGAAATGTGTTTGCTTTTGAACTGGGTATGTACGTAGGTATAAGATTGCTGGGTTATAGGGTGTATGTATCTTCAGTTTTGGTAAACAATGCCTGAGCATTGTCTAAAATGGTGGTACCAAGTTACATGCTCATCAGCATCTGTGTGAGGATTCCCATTGTGCCATATTCTCTGTATTGCCAGTCCTTTTATTTTTATCTTTTCTGGTGGGTGAAAACTAGTATCTCATTGTGATTTTAAATAGCATTTTTCTGGTAATTAATAAAGTTGTTTCTCTTTTCATACATTTATTTTTCCACTTTATGAAAAGCATTTTCTCTTGATAGTGTTTTATATGAAAAGAACTTTGTAATTTTAATGTGGTCATATTTATCAGTCTTTTCTTTATAAGTAATTACTTTTACATCCTAAAAAGTCTTTTCCAACCGAGATACCATCAAAGATACTCTTTTATGTTATCCTTTGAAGCTTTATCGTTTCAAATGTCACACTTCAATCTTCACTGCCTCTGAATTTATAAGTAGTATCAATATAGTGTGTATATAGTGTAAGGTACTAGTCAAATTTCTTTTTTCTATGTGGATATTCAATAAACCAAGTATTATCTATTGGCTACAATACATTTATCTTTTACTGCTACTCTGCAGTGACATCTTTGTCCTACAACAACTATTCATTACAGCTGTACATATGTTTCTGGATTCTGTATTGGATTCTGATTACCTGTTTATTGATTCTTTCACAAAAACCATGATTTTGGGCTCAGGCAGTTAAACCCCCAAGTCTTGATTTCAGCTCAGGTCATGATCTCAGGGTCATGGATAGAGCCTTGAGTTGGGCTCTGCGCTGAGCATGGACCTGCTTATAATTTTCTGTCTCTCTCTCTCTCTATGCCCCTTCCCTGGCTTGTGTGTGCATGCTCCTCCACCCCCCCCAAATAGCAAAAAAACATGATTTCTTTTTACTGTAGCTTTATAACAAATCTTGACATTCAATATAGGAATACTTTTTACCAATACTTTTCACCATATTTTTAATTTTAGAATGCCTCAATTATTCTTTATTGAATATTTATGTATTTAAATGTCTTGACTATTTTTTACTTATAAAGACTGTCTTTATTTCTTTGTTATCATACCTGCTCACTAACTCCAAACATCTAAGCCTGAATATCCATGCCAGCTTTTCTAGGTTATCAACAGAAGGATTGATCCCATTCCACCAATCACCAATACAAAAAGTACAGGGATATATGTATATATGTGGGTTTTTTATATGTGTGTGTGTGTATATATATATGTATATATATATATACATGCATATAGATGACAAATTTATATCACATAAATATATATCATGTGTATGATGTATTTTTAATGCTCAGAATACTTCAGACATCATTAGTAAAAGCTATATTTTTTAATACCAAATAATTGTTTTTGACTTAAAAAGAATCTTAAGGTCTCATATTTTCTTTTTTCTTGTGTCAGCTTCCTAATATTTCCCCATCCACAAAAAAGGTGTTTTTTTGTGTTTTTTTTTTGTTTTTTTTTAAGAGAAAAAGCCAACGTCTGATTACTGGCTTATCAGAAGGGACATCTATTGTGTTGATAGTATTTGTGTAGAAATGAAGAAAGGGAAAAATGAGTACAATGTCTGCATGCCCCTCTTTCAGTTTAAGGTCAGGATGTTGGGTACTTTGGCCTTGACTTAGAAAATCATCATGAGGGCATAAAAGGCTCTTTTGTGAACTTATCTATGAATTGTTGAACTCTAGCAAGTTTTTGTTCTCTGTCACACAGACACATGTACACTCATGCATCCTAAGGAAAAAGAAAATTGTGAATTTGTGAGTTGACTTCCGTTGTTTAGTCTGTGCTATTTCAGTCCTCTGTTGCCTACTTCCCTTCTTCAGCCCAAATCATCCTATAAGCCCGTGTGCCTACCTGAATATGCAGTCCATGCTATTTATCTCTTCCCCCTTCCCTGGAACCACACTGGTACTAAGGCCTCCTACCATGAGAGCAACACCTGGCAACCATTGCACTCTATGACTCGGACTCTGACAACAATTACATGAGTAGCAATAAAAGATATAAAAAAGAAGTAGCACCTCCCTGCCTCTATTAGCTCCTTCTTTCCTTTTTTTAAAAAAAAAAGATTTTATTTATTTAATTAATTTATTTGACAGGAAGAGAGCACAAGCAGGGGAGTGGCAGGCAGAGGGAAAGGGAGAAATATGCTCCCTGTTAAACGAAGAGCCTGATATGGGGCTCAATCCCAGGACCCTGGGATCATGACCTGAGCCCTCCTTCTTTCTTTTTAAAATTACTTGCCTCCATCTCATTGAGTTGGTAAATCAGTTACTGAGTACAGTAAAATTATATATCTAAAATAAGAACAAGGGGCACTGAGTGTGTTCCAGATGAGAACCTCCTTAAGTAAATGAGTATATTTTGTGTTTTATAGTTTAGCTGGCCTGGGATCTTTCTGCTTTTGGGGTTTTGGATGTTTGAGGTTACTAGGTAGTTTGTCTCTAGACTAGATATTAACATGTTAGACTTTTAAGTATCTATCTCGTGGGGCTTTGGAAACAATCTGATTTGTGAACCAAGTAAACAAAACAGGGATTAACTGACATTTCTGCTCACGAGAAACTGACATTTCTAATCATGTTTCAAGGAGAAATAACTTAAACTCAAAATATATTTAAAGTATTGATTTCTTGGCAGTTCTTTGTATCAGTGTTTTGAAGTGATTTACATGTCATTATAAAGCCTGTCCCTAATAATCATTTTATTTTACTTTTTTAAATTTTAAAATTTTTAAAAATATTTTTAGAGAGAGAGTATATGCAAGAATGAATGGGAGTGGGGAGGGGCAGAGAGAGAGAGAGAGAATCCCAAGTGGTTTCCATGCTTAGTTCAGAGGCCCATGTGAGGCCCAAACTATTATCCTGAGATCATGACCAGAGCTAAAATCAAGAGTCAGATGCTTAGCCAACTGAGCCGCCAAGGTGCCCCCTAAAAATAATTTTAAAACACAATTTAGTCTTTAAAAAATTACTGGAAGTAAATAAAATAGTTGGGAGAATAAGCCTGTCAAAATTAAAATGATAAATATTTTCTTTTATTAGAGTAAGAGCTCTGAGTTTGTCTGAATTTAACACACCTCAAACATGGCATATGGCTGAATTTTCATTTCCCAAATTTTAGCTAGAATATCCTGTGGATTCCCGATGAGTTTAAAGCAAAATACCGTCTCCTTGGCATTTCTACGTGAGGGACTTTGAAAATGATTAGACATCACCAGAGTTTTCTGATATAGGTTTTGGGAAAGTAAAAATATTATATACCAAAGGAAACACTGGCTTATATAAAAGGAGTCTTCATAATTTCTAATGACCTAGTTTGATGTAAGGACCATTTACTTGACATCATCTTCTGACTAAAACTCAGTTTTTTACATGTGATGTTATATGTTTGTAGAATCACGATAGTTGGATATTCTCCTGTCAGAGTTTGAAAAAGAAGCAATTATTATAATGTTGTGACTGAGATCCAGTAGTTATTTTAACTCAGGAAGGAACTGGTGCTTGGAAAGGAAAATATCTATGCTGACTTTTCTTCAAACCTGCACAGATCTAAGTATGCTGTGATATGAAGGAAGTCTATTTTAGTTGAAATAAAATATCTCATATTCAGAAAGGCCCATTTAAAAAAATCATCACTTACTAGTTTGATTGCATTAGGAATTTTAGCTGCTCTCTGGAAGTCTTGATTTTTCATGTTGCAATGTGAATTATTACAACCTGTGTCATAGGAAAACCACACAGATTATGACGTTGTAGTGTGTCTTAAATAACATGCTATTCTCAAGTGAATTTAGTAAACGTGTTTAAGAATGACCTGTCTTGGGTGCCTGGGTGGCTCAGTTGGTTGAGTGACTGCCTTTGGCTCAGGTCATGATCCCGGAGTCCTGGGATTGAATCTCACATTGAGTCCCACTCAGCAGGGAGTCTGCTTCTCCCTCTGACTTTCTCCCCTCTCATGCATTCTCTCACTCTCTCTCAAATAAATAAATAAAATCTTAAAAAAAAAATGGCCTGTGCTGCTAGCAGTGACTCTCAAGAATAAATGTTTTATTGGGTTCTTAAGAGGTTAACAAGTTACACCCAATTGAGGCTTAAATAACTTCACTAAGTATTCCACTTACTTCCCTATATTTCCTGGTGTCCTTGCAGTTAGGCAGAGCCTTGTGATTAGTTCTGGCCAAGGAAATGTTAGTTGGGTGACCTGTGTGACTTCCAGGGATGAAGCAGTGAAAAACTGAGAGATTCAAGACTTTCCAGCTCTTCTTGGCCATGCCATAGTAACTAAGATTACAGGGTTTTAGATGGTGAAGCTGCAGGATGGTGGAGTCCGAGTCCCTGCCTGACAATGTGGAATCAAGTCCCCCACCAAACTGCAATGAATGTGTAGTGTAAGCAGGAAAGCAACCTTTGTTTTGTTAATCCATTAGGATTTAGGGCTTAATTTATAATCATGGCATAAAATAGCCCCATGTGAGAAATATCCTGGTTTAGAGTGACCACATTTTCAAATATATTTACCCTTATGAGTTGTTATATTTATATTTAATTAATGGATTTTTGTTAAGAATTGGATTAGATGGGGCACCTGGGTGGCTCAGTGGGTTAAGCCTTTGCCTTCAGCTCAGGTCATGATCCCAGGGTCCTGGGATTGAGTCCCGCATCAGGCTCTCTGCTCAGTGGGGAGCCTGCTTCCCCCTCTGTCTGTTCCTGCCTCTCTGCCTACTTGTGATCTCTGTCTGTCAAATAAATAAATAAAATCTAAAAAAAAAAAAAAAAAGAATTAGATTAGATGCACTGAGATTTCCAGATTAACAAAATTATGGAATAGTTATTAAGTATTATTCTGTAAGCTTTCCTGTAACATTAATGGGCTCAAAGGCCAGTGAAAATAAGTGTTAAAATCAGGAAAACCTGTAAGCACATCCTTGAGTGCGTTAATGAGCATCTGTGACCACACTACCACTGACAGAATAGGTTGAGGTTGCTAAAATTTATGGTTATATTTTCAGTTTTCATAGCATTTTGTAAAGTACTTAGTTCACTACTTACCTTCAGATAAAATTATGGATCCAAGTGATGCTGAACTCTGTGGAGATACATCTAAGAATAGCATATTTAATTGTAAGTGGACTTGAACTTCAATTTTAAATAGTTAAAATCCTCTTCCTGAAAGCAAAAAGGACCCTCAAAATATCTATTGTATTTATAAAAAGATACAATTTCTATTAATACCTAAAGAAGGCTTCAAAGCAACTCAGAAACATTAATTGAGCATTGGAGCGTGCCTATGAAGGAAGAAGAAACTATTTGTCCCCTTTTTAGGCCAAGAAAAGGCAGAGGGTAGTAACTAGTTCACCTGAAGATAATTAATTTAGTAGTAAGATGAATAAGCCTTTATTTCTAGAAATTAGACCTCATGGGGTCTTCCAGCAAAAGCTAAGAGTGCTGACTGCACCAGAGAAACCTGATCTCATGTCCCAATCCTGCTCTACTTCTTTCCAATGTGATCGTAGACAAATTTACTTCCATGTAAATAGAATAATTATATCTTTAAGGCTAATACAAGACTTAGATGGCAATGTAGACAAAGCATTTCACATAATGACCCATTGCAGGCACATTGTAAATGGAGACTCATCTTTTATTTATTTACTATTTATTCCATCAAGAGAGCTAATGAGTTCACTTTTGAGGGTGCAGAGAAATCAAAACAGATGTCATCATTTTAGTCATCAGGTAATTCTCAGTTGATAATTGTTCTGAATGTACATGTGAACGATTTATTTAACAAACTGCACTATCTCAGGGTCTACCAGGTTTTACAGTTCTTCTCGTATCTGATCTGGAGACTCTGAACCAAAAGGAATCACTTCCAATTTTCTGACAATTAAGACAGACTCCCAATTTGAAAGCAACAGTGAATCTGCAAAGATGCTTTAGGATTGTCACCACAAATCGATTACTTTATGATTCTATCCTTGATTTAAAACTTACGTTGTGGGGAGGTTGGGGGAGCCAGGTGGTGGGTATTGTGGAGGGCACGCATTGCATGGAGCACTGGGTGTGGTGTAAAACTATGAACTCTGTTATGCTGAAAAGAAATAAAAAAAAAATTCAAATAGCACACAAAATAAAAACAAACAAACAAAAATCTGTAACTAGACGGGGCGCCCGGGTGGCTCAGTGGGTTAAAGCCTCTGCCTTCGGCTCAAGTCATGATCCCGGGGTCCTGGGGTCGAGCTCCACAGAGAGCCCTCTCTCCCTGCCTGCTTCTCTTGCCTACTTGTGGTCTCTCTCTGTCAAATAAATAAATAAAATCTTAAAAACAAAACAAAACAAAACAAAACAAAAAAAAAAACACCTTACGTTGTGGACTCAGAATCCCCATATGAAAAATTCTCAAAAGTCTAATTCCTTATTTGCTACATTGTTATTCTAGAGATACAAACTAAATATCTCCCATTCCTGAAGTTACATTTTCAGGACTGGTGAGTTTAGGCACAATGCTGGTATATGGAAGAAAGAAACACTTTGTGACAGAGGTCATCTACTTTAATTAACAATAGATTAGGAAAAAGAATTTAGTGGCATTTTGTTTCAAGCTTCCAGAAAACTTTCAGGCTACATATACTGTAATTATGTTGTAGTTTTTATTTGAAGAGAAATGAAAAATTAAAAAAAAAATTAAAGAAGTTTTAGTTGAAATACACACACACACACACACACATTTGAGACAGAGCAAGAGGAAGAGAGATCACAGAGGGAGAGGGAGAAGAAGATGTGAGATTAGGAAACTAATGTGGGGCTTGATCCCAGGACCCTGGGATCATGACCTGAGCTGAAGGTAGACACTTAACTGACTGAGCCACTCACGTGCCCTTAGTTGAAGGGTAATTGACACACAATCTTACATTAATTTCAGGTGTACAACATAGTGATTTGACAAAATATATATTTTTAATTTCTTGTTTGGGCTTTTCTTGCATCTTTCTTTTGTCTATTGCCCCTATGCCTATTCTTACAAAAATTTGTTTTAGCTTTGTTTCTTCTAGTCTCTGTGACAGAAGTCATATTTAAAAGCTCTTTAACATAAAAATCCCACATTACAGAGAAAGATCACAAGGTTATGTTAATCCATAAAGAAAAGTTATAATTTATGTCTCTTATCTCCTCTGTGGCCTCCAGTCTAAATCACACACCCTTTTTGGTTGACCTCAAACTCTTCCTTCCAGTCCACACTGTAATTCTCTAATATAGCTCTTTACTTTCTCTATAAATAGAAAGCAAAGTTCTTGTCAAATAAGAGCTGGTTGTGAGATCTGTGGAGATCAGAGGAACCCAAGGTCATCTATTCAGACACATAATTTTGCACATAATGAAATTGAGACACAGACCATAGTGGTATCCAAAGGCCAGCAGCCAATATGAGGCAAAGCTGAGGTTTGAACCATCTTTACTTTTGGGGAAAGAAACAAAAAAACAACTACTCTACAGCTTTATTTGTATTAGTAGGACTGTATATTGTTGGAAAGATTTAGTTGGTTGCAGTGACATCAGCAAAATGGTGCCATAGGAATTTCTACCCCTCAACCGCCCCCATCCTCCAATAGAAACATCAATTTGAACAAGTATCTGTGCATAAAAATATCTTCACAAGAGCCAAGGATTCCAAGAGAAGGATTATAGCACCTGGGTGAAACACAGGAATAGGAAAGGACAGGTTAAAGAGGGTAGGAAAAAATAGATTCACACTACCCCCATTACCCCATCCTGGGCACAGAGAGAGAGACTTCTTTCCTGTAGAGGACAGTAAAATGTGCCATGTTTCATGATGGACTCCAAATCCAGCCAGCCCTAGCAGCAGGTCAATTCCTACAACCCTCGATGACTCCCTGTGGGCTCTCATGAACCCAGACTCCTGCTTGTCCTGGTGCTTGCTACCTCCATCAACACCACTGTTGTCCATTAGATCTTGCCCCAGGCAGCTCCAATGGCCCCAGATGGCATTGTTGGCACCAGTCCTTTGTCTCACCTGAACCTGTCAACTCCAACAGCCCCAGGTAGTTCCTGCAGCCCTAGCAAGTTGCATGAACCCAGACCCCTGGCTCATCCTTTGCCTGTCAGCTCCAGCAGTATTGAGCAGTGTTGGTGGCACCAGGCTTCTGGCAGGTCCCTAGGAATCTGGGCCCTAGAGTCGTTCTGTTGCCTTTGGCTCCAGTGGCAACAAGCTACCAGTAGGCTCCTGTGAACTCAGATCCACATTTCAATCTGGCATCTGCTAGCTCCAGCAAACCCAGGTGTCTCCCGTGGCCCCAAGCTCCATTGTTAGTACCAGTTTCCTGGAGAGGGAGGCCCATGAATGTAGGCCCTTAGCTCACCCCCAGAATTTCTGGCTCTGGCAACCCCAGGCATCTGCCAAGGCACCTGGTGGCTTCTTTGGTTCTGGGCTCTCAGGGGGTTCCTGTGAACCCAGGTTCCTGGCCTGTATGGGCACTGGCCAGTGCCAATAACCTGGACAGTTTAGTATCCATAGGTGGCTTCCACAGCTTTAGGCAGCTTCCTCGACTCCAGGCTCCTGGAGGACTCCTGTGAACACTGCCTCCAATTCACTCCTGTATCTTCCAGCTACTAAAGACCCAGACAAATCCAGGGACCTCAGGTTCCCAGCCTGCTTCACTACCAGCTGATTCCCATGGCACCAGTACCTGCAAGACCCTGTAAAGCCATGTTCTTAGTTCACCCCAGCACTGGGCCTCTCTTCTGATTCTAGGTGGTTCCTGTGGCTTCAGGATCCCAATCAGTGCCCATGAATACAGGCTTCAGCAGGGCAATTGTGAACCCAGGATTCTGGGTTCTGCTATCCCAGGCTTTTGACCACCTCAGCAGAAAGCTGCCTAAGAACTCCATCATAAGCATGTCTGTGGACACCATCAGACTGCCCTCCCAGAATCTCTGGGTAAGCTGACTGGTGAAAAGCTTTGTTTGTGAAGGCATCTCATAAGGACTGGAAGAGGAGCTTACATCCACAAATGTGTACATACAAATGTAAGGCCACAGAGATAATAAATAACCCAGGAAACGTAACACCACAAGAGAAAACTAAGAAAATTCCAATGACTGACCACAAAGAGATGAAGGTCTCTAAAACTGTATAACAGGGGCACCTGGGTGGCTCAGTGGGTTAAGCCTCTGCCTTTGGCTCAGGTCATGATCTCAGGGTCCTGGGATCAAGCCCTGCATCGGGCTCTCTGCTCAGCAGGAAACCTGCTTCCCTCCTCCCCCATCCCCATCTCTGCCTGCCTCTCTGCCTACTTGTGATCCCTGTCTGTCAAATAAATAAATAATCAAATAAATAAATAATAAACTGTGTAACAAAGAATTTAGAATAATCCTCTCAGAGAAACTCAATGAACTACAAGAAAACACAGGACTAAATGAAGTTAAGATATTAACAATGCCTAAATAAAATAAACCATTAAAAAAAAATCAGGCAGAAATCCTAGACTTGATGACTACAAGGACTGAACTGAAGAATTTAGTAGAACTCTTCAACAATAGACTTGAGCAAGTAGGAGGAAAAAAAATAGAACTGAAAGAGGCCATTTGAAATCATATAATCAGAGAAGCAAAGAGAAAGAGAACAAAAAAGCCTATGTGAATGCCATTAAAATAAACAATACCATTAAAATAAACAATCTATATATTATTGAAGTCCCGGAAGGAAAGAAGACAGAGAGGAGCAGAAAGCTTTAAAGAAATAATGACTGAAAATTTCCCAAATCTGGGGAGAGATTTTAGATACTTCTAGATAAGTTCAAGAAGCTAATATGTCATCCTCAAATTTTAATCCCCAAAGAGCTTCTTCAAGATACATTACAATAAAACTGTCTAAAATCAGAGACAAAAAGAAAATTTAAAAAGCAGCATGTGAAATAAAATTTCTCATTTGTAAGGGAAACCATGTAAAACTATCAGCAGACAACTCAGCAGAAACTTACAGGCCAGGAGAGAATAGGATGATAAAATAGGATGAAAGTGCTGAAAGAAAAAAACTGCCCATCAAAAAGTTTCACTCAGAAAACTTGTAATTTAGGAGTGGAAAGATAAGGATTTTGACAAATAAATAAAAGCTGAGGGAATTCATCACAAGACGTGCTTTATAAGAAATGCTGAAACTTCGTCAAATAGATTAAAAATGCTAACGAGTGATAAGAACACATGAAAATATAAAACATGCTGATAAGACAAGTATGTTATCAGATTAAAAATATTACAATACTAAGGGAAGTGCCCTTCTTTCACTCCAGGCATAGGAAGAGTTTCTTTTAGTTAAAGATGTAAGTAAAATCCAGGACATGATAACAATAACCAAAATGTCTAAGATAAGATTTTTTAAAAATCACTTATACCATTAACAAGGTAAATCTCTATTTGAATGAGAAAAGATACTCAACAAATCTTAAGACCAAGATGATATAGATGTTGGAATTATTCAACTAGGGTTCTAAAGCAGTTATAAAAATACTTCAGTGAGCAATTATGGGCACACTTGAAACAAAAGAAAGACTAGGAAATCTCAGCAAAGAAATAAAAGATGTAAAGAAGAATCAGATTCAAGTTTTAGAACTGAAAAATACAATGACTGAAATAAAAAACTCAATGGAGGGCTCAAAAAATTATAATACTGTAATGTTATGTGTTAATCATAGAACTCTAGTATAAAAGTTTAAAGGAGAAAAGTATTAAATAAGTATAGCTACAATAATTTGTTAATGGACACAAAAATATAGAGAGAGGGAAGTTACGACGTAAACAACATAAGTTATGGGGGAAAGATAAAAGAGTGAAGTTTTGTATGTAAAGTTAAGTTGTTATCAGTGTAAAATAGACATTCTATGAAGTGTTTTAGGTAAGCCTCATGGTAACCACAAAGCAAAAACCTATAGTAGATATATGAAAAATAAAGGAATCTAAGAATAGCAAGTCATCAAATCATAAATGAAGAGAGCAAGAGAACAAAGAAACAGAGGAATTACAATACAGCCAGAAAACTATAAACAAAATAGCAATATTAAGTCCATAACTGTCAATAACTACATCATATGTAAATGGAGTAAATTTTCCAATCAAAAGGCATAGAGTGGCTAAATGGATTAAAAACAAATCCCAATTATATGCTACCTATAAGAGACTCACTTTATAGACTCACTTTTATAGACTCAAAGTGAAAGGATGGAAAAAGATTTTCTGTGCAAATGGAAAAGAAAAGAGAGCAGGGACAGCTGTATTTATATCAGATAAAATAATCTTGAAGTCAAAATATTAACAGGATGGGTGCCTGGGTGGCTCAGTTGGTTAAGCATCTGCCTTCAGCACAGGTCATGATCTCAGGGTCCTGGAATTGAGCCCAACATCGGGCTCCCTTTTCAGCTGGGAGCCTTCTTCCTCTCCCTCTGCTGCTCCCCCTGCTTGCTCTCTCTTCCTCTCTCTCTGTCAAATAAATGAATAAAATCTTTAGAATACAAATAAAACAAAATAAAATATGAACAAGAGACAAAGAAGGTCATTATATAATGATAAAGAGATCAACCATCAAAAGAATATATAACAATTATAAATACATATGCACCCAACATTGGAGTACCTAAATATATTAAGCAAGTACTAATAGATTTGAAGGGAGATATAGACAACAATATAATAATACCAGAGGGCTTCAATGGATGTTAAATCTGCACAGAAAATCAATAAGGAAACACTGAACTTGAACTATACCTTAGACCAAATGGACCTAACAGTCTTATGCATACTATTCCACCCAACAACTTCAGAATACACATTCTTCTCAAGGATACAGGGAACATTCTGCAGGATAGATCATATATTAAGTCACAAACAAGCCTTAGCAAATGTAAGAAGACTAAAAGCATACCACGTATATTTTCTGAATACAATGGTATTGAACTAGAAATCAGTAATAGGAGGAAAACTAGAACATTCACAAAATAAATGGAGATGAAACAACACATTCCTAAACAATCAATAGGTCAAAGTAGAAATCAAAAGAGAAATGAAAAATTATCTTGAAAACAACAAAAATGGAAACACAATGTATCAAAACACATGGAATGCAGGAAAATCAGGTATAAGAGGAAGTTTATTTTTTTAAGATTTTATTTATTTATTTCAGACAGAGAAGAGGAAGTTTTAGTGATAAATGCCTACATTAAGAAAGAAGAAAGAGGGGCCCCTGGGTGGCTCAGCGGGTTAAGCCTCTGCCTTCGGCTCAGGTCATGATCTCAGGGTCCTGGGATTGAGCCCCGCATCGGGCTCTCTGCTCAACAGGGAGCCTGCTTCCTCCTCTCTCTCTCTCTGCCTGCCTCTCTGCCTACTTGTGATCTCTCTCTGTCAAATAAATAAATAAAATCTTAAAAAAAAAAAGAAAGAAAGAAGAAAGATCACAAATAAACAATCAAACTTTATACCACAGGGAGATAGAAAAGTAGAACAAACTAAGTCCAGAGTTAGCAGAAGGAAAGAAAGAACAGAGATCAGAGCAGAAGTAATTGAAATAAAGATCAGGAAAACAGTAGAAAGGTCAATAAAGATAAGAGCTGGTTTCTAGAAAAGATAAAATTGATAAATTTTTAGACTAACAAAAAAGAAGATGTAAATAAATAAAATGGGAAATGAAGAGGAAACTTTACAACTGAGAGCACAGAAATACAAAGGATCATAAGAGACTACTATGGACAATTGTACACAAATTCAATAACCTAGAAGAAATGGATAATTCTTAGAAACATTTAACCTACCAAGACTGAATCGTAAAGAAATAGAAAATTTGACCAGACTAATAACGAGTGAAGAGATTGAATCAGTAATCAAAAACCCTCCAACCAAGAAAAGCCCAGGACCAAAGGGTTTCAAGGTTAATTCTACCAAGTATCTAAAGAACAATTAATGCCAATTCTTCTTAATTCTTCAAAAAAAAAAGGAAGGAACATTCCCAAACTCATCTTTTGAGGCCAGCATTACCTTGATACCAAAGACAGATAAGAACACTACAAGAAAAGAAAATTACAGGCCAGTATCCATGGTAAACGTAAATGCAAAAGTTCTCCACAAAACACTAGTAAGCAAAATTCAGCAGTACATTAAAAGGATCACACTCCATGATCAAGGTGGATTTATCCCCACGGTGCAAGAATGAGTCAATTTATACAAATTGGTGAATGTGATATACCACACTAATAGAAAGATAAAAATACTATGATCACCTCAATAGATGCAGTAAATGCAGCTGACGAAATTCAACATCGATTCAAGATAAAAACTCCTAGCATATTGTATATAAAAGAAATGTACATCAACATAATAAAAGCCAGATATAAGAAAACCATAACAAACATCATATCATACTCAACAGTTAAAGTCTGAAAGTTTTCTTACTAAGATTCAAGAACATGACAAGTGTGCCTACTCTCAGCACTCCTATTAATACTACTGGAAATCCTAGACAGAGCAATCAAGCAAGAAAAAGGAAAAAAGGCATCCAAATCAGAAAGGAAGAAGTAAAACTGTATTTGCATATGATAAAATCTTATATAGAAAGAACCTAAAGACTGCACCAAAATTTATTAGAACTAATCAACAAATTCAGTAAAGTTGCCGGGTATAAAACTAACATCCCCAAATCAGTTGCATTTCTCTACACTAACAAGGAACTCTCTGAGAAAAGAAATAAAGAAAACATTCTCATGTACAATAGCATTAAAAAACAAAACACTTAGGCATAAATTTAACCCAGGAGGTAAAAGATCTGTACCCTGAAAGTTATAAGATATGGAGGAAAGAAATTGAAGCAGACACAAATAAATGAAAAAACATTCCATTTTCATGAATCAGAACTTAATATTGTTAAAACGTCCATACTACTCCAAAGTCGTCTACAGATTTAATGTAATCCCCTTTAAAATTCCAATGACATTTTTATGGCATGGCATAAACATAGACACATAGACCAGTAGAACTGAATGGAGAGCCCAGAAGTAAACTCTTGCATGTACAGATACTAATTTTTAACAAAGGAGCCAAGAAGACTAAATGAGGGAAGGATAGTCTCTCCAATAAGTGGTGCTGGGAAAACTGGATAACCACTTGCAGAAGAATTAAGTTGACCCCTCCCATCTTATCCCACTCACAAAAATTACTTGAAATAGATTAAAGACTTAAATGTGAAAAATCCTAGAAGAAAACCAGGGAATAATCTATTCGACATTGGTCTTGGCAAGGACTTTTTGGATTTGACACCAGCATTGCAAGCAAGGAAAGTAAAAACAAGTAAGTGAGACTATATCAAATTAAAATGCCTCTGCTTTTATTAAAAGAAACAATCCGTAAAATAAGGTAACCTACAGAATGTGAGAAAATCTTTGCAAACCATCTATTTGATAAGTTAGTATCCAGAATACATAAAGAATTCATAAAACTCAATAGAAAAAACAAACAAGCCAAAAAGCCCAAAGCAAAAACAAAACCCACATAATCCCATCTGATTAAATAATGGGCAGAGGATCTGAATAGATGTTTTTTCAAAGAAGACATAATTCATGAGCAACTGATACATGAAAAGATGTTCAACATCACTAATCATCAGAGAAATGCAAATTGAAATCACAATGACCTAGCATCTCACAACTGTTAGAACAGCTATTAACAAAAAATCAAGTAACAACAAGTCTTGACAAGGCTGTGGAGAAAAGAGAACTCTTGTGCACTGTTGGTGGAGATGTAAATTTGTGCAGCCATTATGGAAAACAGTATGGAGTTTCCTCAAAAAATTAAAAACAGAACTATCATATGACCTAGCAATTCTAGTTCTTGGTATATATTTGAAGGAAATCAAAACACTATCTTGAAGAGATAGAAAACTGCACACTCCCCCCACACCCCCCATTCATTGCAGTATTATTCACAATAGCCAAGACATGGAAACAACCTAAGTGTCCATCAGCCGATGAATAGATAAGAAAATGTGGTACATATAGGTAATGGAATATTATTCAGCCATAAAAAGGAGATCCTGTCTTTTGAGACAACATGGGTGGACCTTGAGGGCAAAATGCTAAGTGAAATAAGTCAGATAGAGAAAGACAAATACTTATGTTTTCACTTCTATGTGGAATATGAAAAAGCTGAATTCCTGGAAATAGAGAGTAGAATGGTGGTGCCAGGACTGGGGGTGAGGGAAACAGAGAAATATTGGTCAAAGGGCACAAACTCCCAGATATAAAATGAATAAGTTTTGGGAATCTAATATACAATATGGGGAGTATAAGAAACAATATTGTTTTATATACTCGAAACTTGTTGGGAGAGTAGATTTTAAAAGTTGACACCACAAAAAACAACAACAACAACAAAAAACCTGTGATAAGGATGTGATCATGTGATAGGATGGAAATGTTAAGTAACCTTATTGTGGTACATACTTTGTAATATATATATGTGTATCAAATAATCACATTGTATAGCTAAATTTAATATGTTGTATGCCAATAATAATATTTTAATAAAGCAGGGGTGTAAAAGAGAAAGATTTAGTTGGTTGGGACTCTCATATGACCAATCATCACTCAGATGTGCTGAATAGGCAGTAAATGTAATACCATGGATCTCCTTCACATTTAGTGTGCTCTGCCTTTCTTGGTTAGAAATACAGAAGAATCTAGATAGTAAGTACTGCAGGCACTTACATAATCTTATGTAACAGGAAGATCCTTGACCTTATATGCTTTCATTTGAACTTGGCAAGAAATTTAGCATTGGGCAAACTCAGCAACAGCGGTTCATATAATGTAGTAGGAAACAAAACTGATAACAGAAGATTCCTAATTTGCTTCATGTAAAATTTTGTGTGCAATTAGCTGAATAGAGAAAAAATTGTCTTCCTCAACTAACTAATCTCAGATCTTTCTTATTTCCCAAGAAAAACTGCTTGAATATTTAGAAGTTTCTCAAGACTGAATGCATCTTGCAGACAGTTTGTGTCTAACATTTGGCAAATTTTATGAGACACTAATTTGGAGAAAAGTCCCTAATTTTATCCTCAGATCTCAATGCTGCTTGCAGTTCTATTCTTCTGATATGCAAAGCCAAACTGTCAAAGCAGATTCTGAACATTTGGGAAGTGTTCCTGATAAGAGACAATCTTTTCACTTGAAAGTGGAACTGAATCTATATTTATAACATGAGATGTGTTATCTCTATAATAGGTTGTAAAAAATAAATAACCTTTCCCGGTATTTAAAGATATTTAAGAAGCCCCCTTCTCTCAAATAAAATATTTCTCAATATTAAAAAAAATCAGATATTCATTAGTGATAAAGCAAGCTACACAATTGATTTCCATGATGGCAGTGGATGTCTTTATTTAAATCTGATAATGTACTGTGACTATCAAACAGAAATAGTACATATAGCAAAATAAAATATTTTTCCTGTCCTGAGAGTCTTTTTGTAATAAAATATTTTACTTCTTCCCTGTATTTTCACTTCCATTTACCACTCTACCTAACAGAATCTAGAACAAAGAAATTATATAATTTAAAATGTCAGGCAAAGATATAAATGTAAAGTCAATTATATCTATTAGATTATCCATGTTGTTTTATCAATTGCAAATCACGCTTTTGAGTTCTGGTAGATATTATTTCTCTGCCTTGTTTGCTCTGGTTCTATTATGCAGCTAGGAATCTGATACATTTACTGTAGTTAAGCCCTTACTTTAGACTCAACTGCAGGAAATTTGACTTTTGTTGTTTTCTCTGTGCTCCAAGATCCTTATTTTGGTTGCTTAGGGAGTAAAGTCTTAACTATTTCCAGTAGTAACATGTTTTTGCTTTGAGCCTCAGTTCCAAAAACTGGGTCTCCTACTAGCTTTCAACACTCCCAGAGGCTGTCAAGCTGCATCCCCACATTTAAATACTCTAACACCTGATTTCAGCTTCCCCGCACAGGGAGGGTCTGCGCATGCGTTATTCTGCCTGCGCTGCTCCTGGTGTTTCCCCACAGTTCAACCCTTCCCTGTCACCTCTGGTAAAATGCGCGAGGATTTTGGCAGGGGCAGAATTCAGTTGTGTGAACTGCTGATTTTTGTCAGTGAAATCTGCCCCGGGAAGCTGCTGATATATTACTCTCTTTTTACTATCGCCAAGGTAGGACTTTCAGACTTCTTCAAAACTGCACTTCCTCCTCTTCCAGGTACCTGGATGTAGGGAGGAGGTTTAACTGGAAAAAGAGGTGCCCTGGCCGTCTTGGAAGTGTGCTTTTGTTCCTAGTCCATCAGGACATTTTGTTTCTAGTCTCTGTGGACTCCCTCACTTACCTCCCTCCCTTTCTTCCCTCCCTTTCCCCCCTCAATTTGCTGACTCTACCCCAGTGTCAAGCATATACCTACTTATTACAGTGCTCCTGCACTATTTGAAGATGAGGGTTATTTTCTCATTATGAAATATTTCATGCAGATATAATGACATATATGAGAGGTATAATAAATCATAGCGAAATGGCCACCTGTCTACCCACCACACAGATTTTAATAATAAATATTTCATTATCTGGCAATAAAAGTCATAAGAAACTCACACATTTTTTAAAAAATCAACATAATGAAGTACTTAATAAAAAGAGAAAGCAAAATAAAGTGTGCTTCAATCTGTAAAGGTTTGAGTACATGTGTATTACAACTACTGGGAAGCAGTTACATTCTTCTTGCATGCTTAAAATAAATTTGTTTTGGTATAGGATACATAAGATCAGAAGTCATTTCATATAGGAACAGAATTAAGGATGGACATGGTAAATATATAAATAAATAAAGTAAGTTCTGTAAGTAATTATAGACCAAGGGAAGGAAGAGGTGGAAAACAAGTGGAGAAAACTGTCCAAGGCAAACTACAGACTGCCAAAGCGGAGAAAATAAGAACCATAGTCTCTCAAGTGATATTCTGAGCTGGATTTGAAGCTGTAGTGTGAAAATTACTCCACTTGTTACAGTTGAGGATACTGCCATAAGCACACTATATGCTGAAACCCTTTTCAATTACATATGTAGCTGGAAATGCTAGAATATACTGAGTGGGAGGAATGTGCAAGTACAACATTAGTTTTTAAAAAGTCTTTGTTCCATTTAGATTTCCCTCTCTGTAAGATCTGTTACATTACTGAACTTCTAGAGTAATTTCTTATAAAAATGTTTTAGGATTAATACATATTAAAATTCCACCAATTTATATTTGCAAGGATTTAGTTCAGTAAGACAGTTGGGAGTCCAGTAAGGCCAATAGTGCATGGCTCATCATGAATTTCTGAAATGCCCCAGAAGAGGGTGTACTACCCATGTTAAGAACTCTGAAATCCCCGGTGTGTGTTTTGCCATCATTCTTGCCATCCTGCATTCTTACCAAATGCTACCCTGGACTTTGTGTTTGCAATTTTCTTGGTTTTCATGTAGCTTTAATATGCATGTGTTTATTCCTAAAAATATAACTGGTTTTGGATATTTATGAAATTCAGACAAAAATGTAATATCATACTAAGTATTATTTTCTGGCATCTTGGTTTATGTCATATGTTGTTATGATTATGGGACTCGTCCATGTTGATGCTTGTAGCTCTAGTTAATTCATTTTGAGTGACAGTGACTATGAAATGAATATAACATCTATATCTATTCTCTGATCTGTGTTTCAGTTGTTTTCAGGGTTTCAATTTTTATATTATAAAAGTATCCTTACTAACATTCTTTTATATGTCTCCGAATGCCCATACATGAGAGCTTCTCTAGGGTGTATTATTTAGAAATAAAAGGCATAGGCTATGGAGTAGCCTTATATCTAACTTTAGTAGCTAATGCCAAGTGTTTTGTTTGTTTTTTTCAAAGTGATCGTACTAATTTACAGTCTTACCAGTGCTTGTGTGTGTTCCTATTGGTATACATCTTAACCAACACTCGGTATTGTAAGACTTTCTAAATTAATTTTTTATTGAAGAATAATTGACATACATTGTTGTATTAGTTTCATATGTGCAACATAGTGATTCAGTGTTTATATACATGACAAAATGGTCACCAGGGCAGGTCTGCGTACCATTTCTAAGACTTGCATTTTTGATACTATATGATAAGAAATGGTATTTTGTAACTTAAATATTCATTCCCTCAAGCATTAATGGTATTGTCTTTTAAAATGAGTCTGAGCAATTTGAGTTTTGAACTTTTGTGCAATTCCTGTTTGTATCTTTTGCTTACTTTTCTATTTTTATTTTTACTGCTATTTAATTCCTTATGTTCTTGATATGCATCCTTTCTTGTCTGTATGGGTTGCATATATCTTCTTCCCGTTTTGGCTTGTCTTTTCATTTACATTATGATGTCTTTAGATGGACAAAATTTCAATTTTATTTAGTAGAATTGATCAAACTTTAAAAAAAATGATTTCGGTGTTGGTGTTTGTTTAAGCATCCGTACCCTTGTGCAAGGTGATAAATTCTTTTTCCAATTTTTATTAAAGTATGAAAACTTTGTCTTTCCTGTTTAAACCATGAATCCATCAAGAATTGATTTTTGTGCAAAGTAAAAAGTAATCAATTGTCCCCTTACTATTCACTGAGTATCATTCTTTCCCTTCTGATGAGCCATTCAGCACTGTCATATTAGGATATTACACAGGAATGGGTATGTGTTTTTGCTTTCTATTTAACTGCACTCATCTGTTTAGCTCTGTAACAATGACACACATTTTGACTAGAGATTTTTTTTTTTTTAGAGAGAGATCACAAGTAGGCAGAGGCAGGCAGAGAGAGAGAGGAGGAAGCAGACTCCCCGCTGAGCAGAGAGCCCGATGTGGGGCTCCATCCCAGGACCCTGGGATCAGGACCTGAGCCGAAGGCAGAGGCTTAACCCACTCAGCCACCCAGGCGCCCCTGAATGCTAGAGATTTTAAATACGTCTTGATATTTTCTAACCCCCTCAAATATTCCACCTGCGGAATATCTTAGTGAATTTTGGAACCTAGCTCTTTTGAATGCACTTTATAATCCACCAAAGTTTAATCTTAATATGTTTTTATTTATAGAAGTCCTATTTGGCCCTTTTCCAGATTTGTCCCATCATATATTATGGTCTTGCGTTCCTAATTTATGCTTAGAATTATTTCTCTTATCTCTTTAAATATATTAAACTTACTTTTTTTTTTTGGTTGATTCCAATATCTGACTTCTCTGTAGATCTGATTCTTTGTTTCTACAGACTCATGTTCATTTTTTTCCTAACCATGCTTTGCATAGATCTAAGATGGACCACAGCCTCATCTCAGCATAAAGTTGGGAAAACAAGATAATGCATTGATTCTTTGTAACTTCTCAGCTTCTAGGTTAGGATTTCTTGATGCGTTTTCTAGGTTTTGTTTTGTATATTTGGTCATCTTTTGTTCTAATTCCTATGTGCCAGTATAATTTCAAAATTACACACCATTAGATACTTGTTTTTCTTTCTCTTCTTTACTATGAGATAATACAAAGTGATAATTAAGACTATAGACTCTGTGATCATACTGTCTGAATTCATCTAGACTTTACCAATTACTGGCTCTGCCAGGTAAAATTTACCTAGATGAGCCTGAGTTTCTCACATTATGTTGGCATAAATTTGATTGGTATATTGGGCTATTGGTAGTATTGAATGAATGAATGCATGTGAAGAATGTGTACAGCCTAGTACACGGTAACAACTCAATAAGTATACATTATCATTAGCTCTGTTTCTCTTCCTCTAAGTCCCAGATACTTAATGTTTCACAAACTTGATATCAAATAAGGGTGTGGATTGATTGACAGGCGTTGAATGTCTGGTCCCTGTAACCCACTCCCGAAAGTGAAGATGAAATACTGGAGAGGAAGAGGTTCAGTATACCTTGTACAAAGAAGGCCCAGGCTCCATTTGTAGGAGCCTACATCTATAGGCTCAGATGTATCTTAAATGTAATGGCTGCCTCAGGACAGTCTGCCCATGGGATGATGCTCTTCTGCATTCCCAGGAGGTCTGCAGTATCAGGGCAGTGGGAAAGGCAGCAGGGAGAAAGAGAGAAAGATTGGGTCCTCTAGAAAGTACATGGGCTGTTAAGGTAATTTCTACTGGGTTTTACCTTTAAATTCAGTCTTGAAAGAACAGATATTGAATCATCTTAACCATTTTTTTTCCTCCTTTTATTTCCAAAGAGAGAAAATTATGAATTTAGGTTAGTCTTAGTTTATTTTGTTTAGAGTATTGAGGGATAGTGTACGTGATTTAAATGTAATGAGAAAGCCTGTTTTTCCCCCTTTAGCCTAAATTTAAACATTTTAGATGAAGTTAAACTTGGAAATGTAATTAAAAAAAAACTTTTTTGTTTTTAAGATATTTCTCCTGATATCCTCTTTCTTTTGATTCTCTAGGAGCTACTTGATTTGTGATGAGGCGTTTCTCCTGGTGTTTTGAAATGATAGGCGCTCACTAAAGCACAAGTATTTTATAGCTCCCACTTTGTTTCAGCACTACCTCAACTGGTAATTTTCTTGGGGATTATCATATACTACTACTGTTAAAATATTCATTACACACTGAATCAGACTTCTCAGTATAAAATTATTCCGAATCTACTAATTAGTCAAGGTGAGACATTTAGCACATTACATTGCTTTTACTTAGTTTTATTACTATTAATGACTTAGCTTATTATACCTTGAACAATTTTTAGATTCTTTAAAACAAAAATCTCTGCTTTTTATTCCTTAAGAATCTACTTACATTTCCTAACTTTGCATTTCATTTGTTCTTTTCTCTATTTTCTTGAGGTGTAAAGTTGTTTATTTGAGATTTTTCTTGTTTCTTGAGGTTTAAATTCATAATATTTAAGCTTACTGCTGTGGTTTATACTTCATTCACACATGTTGCACACATTACAAAAAGAGTTGCAAAACAAGAATTTTCTAAAAATGCTTTGTTTGTGAAAACAGCATTGAAGAAGTCTAATTTTGTAGTAAAGAATTGCCCAAATAGGTGTATCCCAGGGTCAACGCCTCACTTTCTCCCCCATTAATTTGCTGATTTATTCTTATCCCCCAAGTTATATGGAAGGATCTGTTTAGTTTTTCTCTTAGGACAAAGCCTTTGAGGTTTGTGCCTGAATCTGGGCTTATATTTGAAGGGGTCTGGAAATTAACAATGAAGAGATGATTTCTTGGAACTCACTTCTCTTTTAAAAACTATTAGATTTAAAGAAAGACAGAAATTGCTTTTAAATGAATAAATTCCTTTTAACTGAATTCTTAAAACTACATTTACTAGCTAGCAATCACAGGAGAACTTACCATTTATTGAAATGTATCATTTTTGTTTAATGATGAGTAAATGCAGTATTCTTTTTTTTTTTTAAGATTGATTTATTTATGAGAGAGAGAGAGCACAAGCAGAGGGAGCAGCTGGCAGAAGAAGAAACAGGCTCCCTGCTGAGCAAGGAGTCCAATGTGGTACTGGATCCCAGGACTCTGGGATCGTGACCTGAGCCCAAGGTGGATGCTTAACCCACTGAGCCACCCAAGTGTCCCTGCAATGTTCTTTAATAAGGTAAATGTTTGCATTATGGGTTAATCTTGAGATTGAGAAAACACTGGCAAGAGAAAAAAGGAATTTGTTAAGAGTGCTTTCCTGTTTTTCGATTACAGTATCTTCTAGTCACCTCTCTGAGGTGTTGCCTGCAGTTTTCATTCCAGTACTTCAGTAGGAATTTTACCAAGATTGATCCTGTTTATCCGCTGCTAGTCATTCCAGGAGCCTCACCGATCTCCCTGCCGTCTACCTCAGGACTTCTGTACACAAAGATGCCTTTGAAATTATCATCCCCATGTACCCCAGTGTGGTGAAGTTGCGTATTTAAACACTGACTGCGATCAGCTGTAGAAATACCTTATGTGTGTAATAGTGTAAACACATATATGTGTATTCACTGCAACTGAAACAAAATGTCAAGAAATGGCATAATCTTACTATTTAAAAATTTCTAGATATTTATATTTTATTTCATTAAAAATTTTAGCTGGGACATGCTAAATTAATTTTTAACAATTTTTTAAAGATTGTATTTAACAGAGAGAGAGAGAGAGAGAGACAGCATGAGAGGAAACACAAGCAGGGGGAGTGGGAGAGGGAGAAGTGGGCTTCTTGCTGAGCAGGGAGCCCGATGCAGGGCCCAATCCCAGGACCCTGGGATCATGACCCGAGCTGAAGGCAGAGGCTTCACCATCTGAGTCACTCAGGTGCCCCACACACTAAATTAATTTAATGATCCATAGTTGGAAAGATGCTATTCTAAAAGATGTGTACATCAGAAAAATATATATTTATATGCTGATTTACTTTCCCTTTATTAATTAAAATTTATATTGCTGCCAATAAGAACACAAGATAACCAGTATTTCTATAATTAGGTGATAAAACCCATTCCAAAACAAAGAAAGCTCTCATTTTCATTTCTGTTATTCTCTGTGCAATAATAAAACTATTTATTAACCCAATACTTTCTCTCTAGACCCCTTTGAATCATCATCTTACAGGTTGTGGTGAAATACCTTTTGGATCTTCCTATAGTTTGGAAAAAATGTATTTACCAGAGATTTATAGTTTACTTATTGCTTTGTAAGCTTCGTGTGAAAAGTTTCTGACATTCAGCTCTAAGGCACAAAAGGAAAAAGAGAAGTCTGCAGAGAAAAATTCATAAGGAAAAAGGTAAAATCCTTACATTCATATTGTCTGTATCAGTTTTCTCGGTTGTAATGAGGAAAAAAATACAAATCTCTCTCCTCTGTGTTTTTGAGAGAGAAATTGCTGATGATTTGATAATGCTACAGCTGCTATTACCAGCCAGTCAGACTCTGTTATTGGCTGCTTCATTCACGGTTTGCTATTAGATGAGTTGAAATTGACCCTGGGGATGGAAAGTGCTTCTTACAGTTAGGTCATGGGGTTGTAGAAAAGAGCAAGAAGCTATTATATAACTCCCCATCTCCTGGCTCATCCAAGTACCCTCAGAACTTAAGGCAGGGGGTTCTCTTTCATTTTTCTTCTTTTTGCTTGGACTTTTTCAGCAGAAAAGAAAAAGTAGATTTAAATGCCTAGGTGAAGAAAAGCTTAAAACCAAGGTTATATTAAGAAGGTTCACATAGCATCATGGCCCCATACTATTTTAGATGAAAATCAAAGAAATGATAGAAAAACTTACCCTTGACAAAAAATGATACCACGTAGAGTCTTTATTCAAGTCCCCAGGCATAGCCATTATCAGCCCTTCAGTAGTTATATATCAGGTCAATTTGTCTGAAGAAATTCTATTTTGAGAGTGTGGAAATAAAAATAATATGAATTTTTAAACTTTATTCAAACATCTTGCAAATTATGGATGGTATTTGGTTCAGCACCAGAATACCAAGGGTTTTTCTGGGATATTTATACCAAGGGATTTTCTTTTGTTGGAATTTCTTGCAAACATATAATTTAAGGTTGACATAATTGGTATTGACTTTCTCTAATCTATTCAGGCTGGGCCTAGGAATAACTATATCATGCAATCTGTAAAATACAGACACTTTCCCCTTCTACTGTAATGGAAGTTTTTAGAGTTCCAGAATTGACTCTAAAGTTAGATATTTTCAAGAAGACAGGAGCTTCCAATTTTTCAATTTTGTAAAGCTTTATAAAATGGAATGTCCTTGCTTATAAATGAGAAAGCAATGCAAAGATGAAAGAAAAAGCACACTGATCCCTTCCAAGGCATTGCAGGGTTTTTTGCTGATTAAAAAAAAAATAGTATAAAGCTGAGTCACTTTACCTGGGAGCTTCTATGACAGACTCTGCCTGCTGCATCACTCAGTACTCTGTGTATTGTGATGGGGCTTACCTTTGACCCCAGAGGTCTGTGTCAGCCTTAAGCCTACATGATTCCACATTACTGCCACTCATGATCACCATTTAATTGGTACTCTTCTCTTATTTTGTGTTCTCTGGCATATTCTCAACCCCTTGATACTCTGGCTTAATCCACCATCTCACTACTCTCCTCTCTACCAAACCTTTCAGTTTTAGTTTCTAGAACCTCTGTTCCACACTCAACAAAGTAATCTAATTACTAAATCTTTTTCACTCAATATAGGTTTCATTTTTGTTTCCCTAGCTACACCCTGTACTTCCTTGTGAATACAAATGACCCTGGAGGACTCTAGGTAGAAGTGTTCATTCTTTCAACACACCCTTTGGGGTAGGTTGAATGATGCTCTCCTCCTCCATGCTGTACTTCTAGCCTTGAAGATGGAGGAAAGGGACATGAGTCAAGAAACACAGGTGATCTCTATGAATTAAAAAAGCAAGGGAACATAGTCTTCCCTAGATTTTGGACAGGATTACTGGCCTGCCAACATCTTGATTTTAACCTGGTGAAACTGATTTTAAACTTCTGACTTCAATAACTATAAGATAGTATGTTGGTATCGCAGTAAATCACTTAATTTCTATGGTTTTTATTATAGCATCAATAGGAAACTAAGGAATTGTATTCATCAACTTTTGTGGCAAAAAAGCTCCCCCCCTTTGAGGTTTATGACATCTGTTTATATATCCTTAAACTCCCAATTTCTTGTCACAGTCATGGAAGATGTTGACGCCTGACTTTTATCCATATCTTGCTCTCCATCATCCCCAAAGTCCATCAGCTTTGTTCTGCTCTGGATTTTTGTCTCCAAGAACTGCTATTTCACTTCTCTTTTACCTTACTTCATGATTTATCCTGGAACCCATGACTAATCACTTAAACCTCTCTTAATTCCCTTGAATCCTCATCTTTCTGCTACCTCTGTAAGTCCTCAGCCTAGAATTGATTTCACTGTCTGCCTCTTATATCTGAACTGTTGAGATTTGCTAGAATAAAATTCTTCAAATACACTGATTACTTAATACTTATTCCTGGTCTCCATAGTTTACCAAGTTAACTATGTTAACTGGTTGTGACTTATCTTATATGGCCCCAAACAGTTCTGTCTTTCATTACCAGTAAGAATTGTGCTAAGTTTTCACAAGTCTTCTGAAACCTCTACAAAAATGTTACCCTTCTCATTTGTGGCAGATAATCTTTTTTTTTTTATAAACATATAATGTATTTTTATCCCCAGGGGTACAGGTCTGTGAATCGCCAGGTTTACACACTTCACAGCACTCACCATAGCACATACGCTCACCAATGTCCATAACCCCACCCCCTCTCCCGACCCCCCTCCCTCCAGCAACCCTCAGTTTGTCTTGTGAGATTAAGAGTCACTTATGGTTTGTCTCCCCCCTGATCTCATCTTGTTTCATTTATTCTTTTCCTACCCCCCAAGTCCCCCACGTTGCCTCTCAACTTCCTCATATCAGGGAGGTCGTATGATAGTTGTCTTTGTCCGATTGACTTATTTCACTAAGCATAATACCTTCTAGTTCCATCCACGTCGTCGCAATGGCAAGATTTCATTTCTTTTAATGGCTGCATAGTATTCCATTGTATATATATATACCACATTTTCTTTATCCATTCATCTGTTGATGGACATCTAGGTTCTTTCCATAGTTTGGCTATTGTGGACATTGCTGCTATAAACATTTGGGTGCACGTTCCCCTTCGGATCACTATGTTTGTATCTTTAGGGTAAATACCCAGTAGTGCAATTGCTGGGTCATAGGGTAGCTCTATTTTCAGCTTTTTGAGGAACCTCCATGCTGTTTTCCAGAGTGGTTGCACCAGCTTGCATTTCCACCAACAGTGTAGGAGGGTTCCCCTTTCTCCACATCCTCGCCAGCATCTGTCATTTCCTGACTTGTTAATTTTAGCCATTCTGACTGGTGTGAGGTGGTATCTCGTTGTGGTTTTGAATTGTATTTCCCTGATGCCGAGTGATGTAGAGCATTTTTTCATGCGTCTGTTGTCCATATGGATGTCTTCTTTGTGGCAGATAATTTTAACATATTTTATGGAATTATCTTCTCTCAGGGATGCCTAAGTATGTAGGGCCCAGGGAAAGTCAGTTTTTGCAGGATATGTATTGGTAGAAATAATTTGATTTTTTTAAAAAGGTATCTTAAAAAATTAATAGAGGCATGTGAGATTTGGTAATTATTGATGAAGACTTAGATAAATGGTTAGAGAGGAGGCATCTGTGTATTTGCTTAGTGTCCAGTCAGTGCATGAAAAGATTCTTCATAGTATCTGGTATCATTTCTTTCTGTTCAGGTCCAGGAACTACAGCTTCATATTCTTTATCATTAGATGAGCCATTTCCGATTAATTTCATGTCTCCTTATTAGTAAAAGATACAGTACTGTTATTACTCACAAAATTATATTAAAACAATAGATATCTCATTGCCTCTTCAGTTCCCAGATACCATTTATTTAATTCTGGTTATTAATAACTCATGATGCTAAATCATCCTAGCATCACCCATGAATACTAGCTTCCCATGACTCTGTCTTGAAGGTTGTTGCTGTGCTTTGTTGATGACTGGAAATCCAGATCTTATTATAGTTATCTGATTATGTTAAGGTTACTGTTCAGAATCTTATAGAGTAAGATATGTTCCAAGCATGTCTTTTTTTTTAACTTCTCAGGTTATATTTATGGCATTCCAAAGGTGTGATCTATTTCAATGTTGATATGCCCCTGTCTTCCACATATAAACACAGAGAAGAAGGATAGGAAATGACCCTTGGGTAAAGCAGAGAAATCATTTCACACGGGGACTATCTCTCCCTCGTCCAGTACAACTCTAGTCACCATGTCAGTGAGAAGCATTGATGAGATCCTTCATTATTATGAGTAGTGGTCATGAAAGCCTTTAGAGGAGAGAGGTGCAGCATCTCCCAAGTACTGCTGGAAACATGGCACAGATCCTACGGAGAGGGTAGGATGATTGCTTCTGAGTTCTGTTGGTAGAAGACACATAAGGTAAATGATCTCTGCTGCCAACCCCACAGCCTTTGGTTACATTTACAACCAAAGCAAAATATGAATGGGTCTGTGGTTCAAGCTCAAGTTTGGATGGGAGACCATCCTCATCAGTAGCCTAAGGCCCTGAATTTGTCCTGTGTCTAATTGAGTATCACTAAGAATCACCATGCTATTGTCATTCTGCAGCCCATTCTCACTCAGTCCAAAACAGAATAGATTATACCAGCCAACAAGTGCAATCCGTTCACCTTGCCACCCTCCTGGAACTGGGACTAATGATAGAGCCCAGGGGAATCCCAGAGGCTTGAGTTCCAAAGCTCTTCTGGGCATTTGGTGGATCTCATGCAAGGAGCAGAGAGTCAGAGAGTGTATTTCTCCCATAAGGGGAGAAATCTTCCATGAAGATCCACATCTTCTCAGATGGCACTGCTGTCCCCATCCCAGGGAACTTGGAGACAATTTTGAGGAAGGTACTTCTGTTGACCAGGAATAGTATGGAACTTGATCCATACCTGCCTGCTGATACTGTTGCTGTCCTTGGCTAATTCCAAGTATTAGAGAGGGATTTGGAACATTTGTGGAAGATACGCCAGAACCGGATCTGCAGAGACCCAGAGTGGTACTTCCACTTGGAAGTATGGAAGCATGATGCTTCCTCCAGTGCCCGTGTCCTCCTTTCAAAATCAGTTATATATATTTCCGTGCTCACCACTGCCCCATGAATGTCAGGTGGTGAGGTATCCTTCTGCTTGAAGGTCAACTGCTCCATCTGTGTTCTATTGTTTTCTCTCATCTCCTTGGAAATCTCACTCCAGGTTTTTTCCTCTCTGCTATATCTTCAGTGTCTCCCTTTCTCTTTCCATTTTGCTTTTCCCTCATAGCCAGAAGTCTTTTGTTGATTTTTTTTCCTATTTCTTTCTCTCTCTTCAAGCAGTCTTCATGAAGGAAAAGTCTATACTCATGTTTTCCGCTATGCTTTCTGTTTTCCCTCAAGTTGCTGTTGCTTGGGTTTCCTCTACCCTAAGTGCCCCGACAAGTTATTGGTGACCAAAGCATTACTGAACCCAGTTATTTTAGATACTGTACTTCTCTGTTGCAATTTAAACTGTTGGGAGCCCTTTCCTTATTCTCTAATCTTTGTCATACTTATATGACTATTCTTTTTTGGTTTCTCCATGTTTTTCTGTTAATCCTTTGAGCCTCTGTATTTGCTGCATTTGCTCCTTGTATTAGTTTTCTACTCTTTCCTAATAGATGACCACAGACTTAGTTTATAACAACTCCCATTTATTATCTCACAGTTTTGTAGGTCAGAAGTCCATCCATGGAGTAGCTAGGTCCTCTCTTAGATTCTTACAAGCTGAAATGAAGGAGTTGGTAGGATTATGCTCTTTTTTGGAGGCTCTGGGGAAGAATCTGCACCCAAGCTCATTCAGTTCGTGATAGAGGTCCTCCATTTCCTTGCTGGCTTTCAGTGTGGGTCACTTCCAGCTCCCAGGGGCCACCCACGTTTCTTGTCATGTGCCCCTTCTGTTGCAAGCTCGCAACAAAGAACTTCCTTTCTATTGAATCCCTCTCAAACTTTATGTCTTTCACCAAGAAGAGGCAACATGATTTTAAGGTTATGTTCTGCTAGGATAGATCTACCTATTTTAAAGTCAGGTGACTTTATACCATTTTACTTTTAACATGTTTCAGAATGAATGCATTCTTTTATGTTTCTCCTTTATCATGTATTCTGTATTCCCTGTCTGTATTCCCTGTCTCATTTAAGTTATCAAATCACTGACACCAGGAATCTTAGTTAGTATTATGCTTATTTTTTGCTTCCTTTTATCACACATATTTATGCATATACATTATGTGTACATTAAGGTATATATGACTTTCACAGCATTTCTTCAATATTTATAAGCCTCTTTTTTCCATGTTTACAACCATTGTTCCAGTTCAGGCTCTCATTTATCTTGAATATTATAATACATATTCATTGAGGTATAACATATATCCAGAAAAGTACACATAAGTATATGGCACAATTAATTTTACAGTCACTGTATTCATGTAACCAGCAGTTGTGGGTAGGCAGCTATGCAGTGGACACAGGAGAGACTGGATCTCAAAGGATTCTCTGGGATGCCTCCTAGTATTTCCATCTCCATCAGAAAATTTAAAGGATAATTACAACAACCAAAAAAATGCAGGATCATGGAGGATTTAGTTACTTAGATCCTTCAGGAATAAAGTTTTAGGTCAACCTAAAAAGGTATAAACATTTGCCACTTAAACTTTGGTTCTCTGTGTGTGTGTGTCTATTAACTATTTTCTGTTTTTTCTTCTCTTGCTTTCTTACCTCTTGCTATTTTATATTAGATTGTTACTGGTGATTAACTTTAAAATTTAGTTGTTTGGTAACAGAACATTCAGAGAGAACACTCACTAAATTAGAGGAGCAATTAACACTTAGAGATAGATACTGTGACTATCTCAGGGCAGTGGGTACAATGACTATTGGGACCTGTTGTGTCTTCACTTTTGGGAGAGGGTAGGAGGTCTTTGTATGTGGGGTAGTTATATCTTGTTAGGTGAAATGAAGTTGTCCTGTTAGTGAATAGATGTTTTAAAAAAAATATAAAAAGGTGTGTAAAGGGATACTGAGTAGTCAAAGGGGAAGAACATGCTGATTATGCTGTTGTATCTCACTGACTCATCTTTCTATACTTAGTCTTGTGATGCTGAAGATGGGACCCTGCAAACCACATTTCCTTTGCTCAGTGGCTCCTCACCAGACTCTGCAAGTAGGGAACATGAGAGGGAGATTGAAAGGTTGGATGAGGGGACCTCCTTCCTCTGTTTGCTTCTTGTTCCTGTCAGTATCGGTTCAACAGTGGTCCCTTAGTCTGGCTGTAACACTTCCATTTTGTAGTTTTGTCCATACTTTCTAAAAACAGACCCATATTCTCCTCTCATTCATCACATGCATATTCCCTTAGCCAAGTGGCACTCTTCCCTCTATGTGAGCGCTGTAAGTTCTTTTATCTCAAACATGCAAGCTTTAAGTTGTAAGAATTTTAACATCTTTCCTGTCCCCTCTCTGATTTTTGGATGAAAACATACAGAAGTTACTGCATCTGTAATGTCTCTTTCCTGTTTTTTGTTTCCTTCTTTCCATCCTTCCTTCCCCTTTTAGTGTTTTTCAAATTCTTTTTTTCCTTTTCAAATCAATTTCATGTTAAGTATAATTTGCATGCAATGAAATTCATGCATTTTTATGTGCAAGTGAGCATTGGTTCAGTATTTAATAGGTACACTAGTGCAAGCAAGTTATAAAATATTTCTAACACCCCAAAAAGTTCTCTTTTGCCCTGCCAGTGAATTGCCATTCACTCCAAGCCCTAGGCAACCTTTGATTTTTTTTATAACTCTATATTCATTTTGTCTCTTCATGTAATTAAACTTCATGTAATTAAACTTCATGTAATTAAAATCATATAATGTACACTTTTTGTGTTTGGATTCCTTTTACTCATAGTAATGTTTTGGGAATTTATCCATGTTTTGCACTGATTAGTAATTGATTCCTTTTTATGGTTGAGTGGTCTTCTAGTGAATGAATATGCCAAAGTGTGTTGTTTATTCATTCACCTGCTGATAGACAGTTTGGTACTATTATGAATAAAATTGCTATAAGCATTCATATTAAAATATTTTTGTATATATGTATATATTTTGTATATATTTATTACAGCTTGTGGCTTGCCTTTTAATATTTGAAATTGTATCTTTCTAGGAGCAGATTTTTTAATTTGGATGACATCCAGTTTATCAGATTTTCTTTTTTTTCTTTTATAGTTAGTGCTTTTTATATTCTAAGAAATCTTTCTCTAATTAAAGTAGTGAAGACTTTATTCTGTTTTTTCTTCAGAAGCCTTTAGCTTTAGAAATACAATCCATTTGGAGACTTTTTTTTTCCTGTGTGGTACAAGTGAAGGGTTGAGTTCATTTTCCTAGTGAATATTCAGTTGTCCCTGTACCAGGAAGCTGTTCTTTCCCATTAATTTACCGTGGTACCTTTGTTAAAAATTAATTGATTATATATATGTCAGCCCATTTCTGGACTGTGTGTTACTTTTTATTGATCTATATGTCTATTTTAACACCAACACCATACTGTCTTGGTTGCTATTTCTTTATAGTAAACCTTTAAATCATGTAGTGTCAGTCCTTCAATTTTTTTTTTTCAAAATTGTTTTGACTATTCTAGATTCTTTGTACTACCACATAAATTTCAGGTATAATATGTACATTTTTACAAGAAAAAATCCTGTGGGGGGTTTGTTTGGGGGTACATTGAATCTATAAACTGGGGGGAAAACATCTTAACAATGGTGAGCCTTCCAATTCATGGAGGTTTTTTATATATATATATATATATATATATATATATATATATATTTTTTTTTTTTTTTTTTAATTTTTTGTCAGAGAGAGAAGGAGAAAGAGTGAGTGAGCACAGGCAGACAGAGTGGCAGGCAGAGGCAGAGGGAGAAGCAGGCTCCCTGCCGAGCAAGGAGCCCGAAGTGGGACTCAATCCCAGGACACTGGGATCATGACCTGAGCTGAAAGCAGCCGCTTAACCAACTGAGCCACCCAGGCATCCTGGTGATATATATATTTAGGTCTGCTTGAATTTTTCTCAGCCTTGCTTAGTAGTTTGCAAAATGTACAGATTTTGCACATATTTTGTTAAATACTGCTATTTGATGATTTTAATCCTGCATCATGCAAATTATCAAACCTACTTATTAATTCTAGTAGCTCTTTGTCCCCCAGATTCCTTGGGATTTTCTACTTACAAGATCAAGTTGGCTACAGTTACAAATTGTTTTACTTAATATGTTCCAGTGTTCCAATCTGTATGTCTTCATTGCTTTTTCTTGCCTTATTACATTGGATAAAACCTCAAGTGCAGTGTTAAATAGAAGTGATTAAAGCAGACATCCTTGCCTATTTCCCATATTAGAGGTAAGGTTTTCATACTTTAGTCTTTAAACATGATGTTAACCATAGGTAGTTTTTTTTTTTTTTTAAATATAGATGCTATGTTAGTTTCCCCCCAAATACCACAAGTTGGCCATTTTCTCTTTATATGTGTCTTCACATTGACTTTTTTAAAAAAGATTTTTATTTATTATTTATTTTACACAGAGAGATCACAAGCAGGCAGAGAGGCAGGCAGGGAGAGAGGAAGGGAAGCAGGCTCCCCACTGAGCAGAGAGCCTGACTTGGGGCTCAATCCCAGGACCCTGAGATCATGACCCAAGCTGAAGGCAGCAGCTTAACCCACTGAGCCACCCAGGCGCCCCTTCACATTGAATTTTTGACATGGTTGTCTTACATGGACATCAGTCATTAGATTTAGGGTCCACCCTAATCCAATATGACCTTATTTTAGCTTAATTACACTCTATGTCCAAATAAGGTCACATTCACAGGTAGCAAGGATAAGGACTTCAGCATATCTTTTTGGAGTTATAATCCACCCACAACAAGTGTCCTTTACTGGGTTGAAAGTTCTCTTATATTCCTAGTTTGCTGAGTGTTTGTATTATAAATGGGTATTGAGTTTTGTCAAATGCTTTATCTGAATTTATTAAGGTGATCATATCAATTTTATTTTAAAAACAGTAAAATGCATTGATTAATATTTTACAGTGTATTATGGAAATTTTTAAACATTCAGCAAAATTGAAGTAATTTTATAGTAAATATTGGTATACCCACTCTTATACCATTAGTGTTTTACTAAATGTGTTTTATCACTTATACATTTCATTACCTATACTTCTATCTTTCATTAATCCATCTTTTATTGATGCATTCTAAAATAAATTACAGATACCAGTACACTTTCTACTAAATACTCCACCATGCATGCAATTACTAAAGTTCAATCTTTATGTAATCTTTTTACTTTTGAGAGAGAGCTTACATAAAACAAAATCAGTTTCAAACAGATTGTAGATGCATAGGTGAAAGCTTAATATAGTGTTTCTATTAAGTAATATAAGATAATATCTTTATGATATTATGGTACAGAATTATTTTTTTAACAGGATACAAAATGTCCTAATTATAATTGAAAAACATTGTAATTAATTAGTAGAGATTCTTTCTATTCATTAAAAGATGCTATTTAAGGAAAAAAGGCATAAACAGTGGAGTGAAAGGAAGTATTTGCAATGTACTCCATAAAGAACATGTCTTATGATAATATAAGCATTCTTGACAGACAATCCAGTATAAAACAACAACAACAACAACAACAACAACAACAGAAGTCTGAAATAGGCTCTCCACAAAATATCATATGCAATGACAAATAAAAATATTAAAACATGTGGGACGCCTGGGTGGCTCAGTTGGTTGGACGACTGCCTTCGGCTCAGGTCATGATCCCGGAGACCCGGGATCGAGTCCCGCATCAGGCTCCCAGCTCCACGGGGAGTCTGCTTCTCCCTCTGACCTTCTCCTCGCTCATGCTCTCTCACTGCCTCTCTCTCAAATAAATAAATAAAATCTTTGAGAAAAAAAATATTAAAACATGTCCAATGTCATTAATAATTAAAAGTATAAAGGGAAACTCCTAAAATCTACCAGAATAATAAAATAAAAAATAATGACTATATTAAATGTTGGTAAAGATGGAGAACAATGAGAATTTTAATATACTGATCTTCAGAGTATGAATTTTTATAACCACTTTGAAAAACTCTCATTATCCAGTAACACTGAACATATGCATACCTTATGACACAGAAGTTTTAATAGTAGGTGCATATCCAATAGAAATATGTGCAAATATTCACCAAAAGTTATATAAAAACATTCATATCAGCATTATTTGTAATAGCCCAAATTTGAAAAACCCAAATATTCAACGATAATGGGTTAAATAGATCGGAAGAATAAACATTGTTAAAATGTCTGTACTACCTAGAGCAATCTGTACTTTTAATGCCATTCCCATCAAAATTCTGCTGGTATTTTTCAAAGAGCTGGAGCAAATAATCCTAAAATTTGTATGGAATCAGAAGAGACCCCGAATCGCTAAGGAAATGTTGAAAAACAAAAATAAAACTGGTAGCATCTAATTACCTGATTTCAAGCTTTACTACAAAGCTGTGATCACCAAGACAGCATGGTACTGGCATCAAAACAGACACATAGACCAGTGGAACAGAGTAAAGTGCCCAGATATGGACCCTCAACTCTATGGTCAAATAATCTTCGACAAAGCAGGAAAAAATATACAGTGGAAAAAAGACAGTCTCTTCAATAAATGGTGCTGGGAAAATTGGACAGCTATATGTAGAAGAATGAAACTCGACCATTCTCTTACACCGTACACAAAGATAAACTCGAAATGGATAAAGGACCTCAATGTGAG